>JAVQJX010050314.1:0-11818 GCA_036025115.1 Ambassis agassizii
CCCAGAGCAGCACTACACAAATGGAAAGTGGTTAAATCATTCTGTTTTAATATTGTCAGCACTGGTCCTCCATACATCAGCCTCCAAGATCAAGTGCCTTTTTTTTCACATGCATGCAAAACAAAGTAACTGGCATATAAATTATATGACTACAAACACTGTTAGCAATAATGGCATGAAAGCTAATGACGGTTTAAGACTATGAACTTTTGGTCAAAGACTTGAATAGCATGTTGCATCCACGCTATCTTCATTCGCACCATTCTAAGCTTTTGGACTGTGTAAAGTTTTGGAACCATCACGTTGGTCACTGTATTCTTCACACTTTTGTAAACAACTTTTTCACATTAAATCGGACCCACACTTACAGAATGGCAAGGTAAGGCAAGAATTTCACAACTCCTCCAACCTGCTCTGCAATCTCTAACTTTCCTCATATATTTCTCATTGTTGACTCTAATACCTCCAAGACGTACAGTTAACATAGTGCACTTTGGTGTTGATGGGGAAACGTTACCTTTATGTCCCGCTTTGTGATTTGACTATAATTTGGTGTTGATTTTGGGTACATTTATAGTTTGTCCATCTTCATGTCAATCTTGATGACAGTCTGTGTGCACTGTACGTCTGTTTCTTTACTTTTATTCTCGTTTTTTTTCCTTCATGTTTATGACTACTTTGATTTGTGCATGGGTGTGATGTGTGTGTTTGGGGTTGTGTGTGCCTACACAGATTTATATATTTTCACAATTCTTCTTCAGTTGTTTTTTTTTTTATTGCTTGATGCGACTGCTGCATGCTGGGAAGACTTAAGGCCCAAAGAAAAAGCTCTTTTGGGGGGGCAAAGCTCATGTCTAACTCCTGTCTTCTTCTCTGTCTCTTTCCTGTCTGTCTTCCAGAGTGGATTCACCCCCCTGCATATCGCTGCCCACTATGGGAACGTCAATGTGGCCACACTCCTGCTGAACCGAGGGGCAGCTGTGGACTTCACAGCAAGGGTAGGATGCCAACTAATCAGCTCAGCTTTGTGAGCCTCCACCATAATAGGCTGCTCAAGTTTTTTGCCATATACAGTATGTCATACTAGTTGTCACTCTGTTGAATAATTTTTTCCCTTCTCAGCCACCGTAACAAATCTACTACTGTACCTTTTGAATGCCACAGTCAGCATATCTATGGTGCTGTCATTCTGTCATGCTGAGCCTTGTCACTGTGTGTGGGCTGCACTCACTCACTCAAAGAGACAAAGAAAGCCCTCCTCAAGTGGGGCCTCATCTCTTCATGCATCAGGACACAAACCAGGGAGAGTGCTTGTAACCAGAGCTTTGTAAAGGCCTGTCCTGGACTGAACAAACACCAGCTCCACCTCACATCCAGACAGCCCAGTAGACCCAAATGATAACTTTTATTTCTGGTCTAATGAACTTATATCAATATCGCCACAAAAATCATATTTTTTACCCAGTGTAGCTAAAAATAGCAAAGAAGTATTTACAGCTCAGAAATGGTGAAGAAAAAAGGAGCGGTTTGAAGAGCCAATGCTTATCCCTTTATGATGTCATATGGGGGCCATATAAACATATTCAGAAGCACTGTTTCATATATCTACATAAAATGAAAAATTTGCTTCACTTCATGTGTTGCCCTTGATTTTTTTTAGTCATTTTTAATAAGAGTAAGAGTATTTATATGAGTATGGATTCATAGTTGTGTGTAATTTTGATGAGTTGTATGTCACTTAAAGCTGTGTGTCCTCTCCGCAGAATGGGATCACTCCTTTACACGTGGCCTCTAAGCGTGGCAACACTAACATGGTTCGCCTGTTACTGGACCGTGGCTCTCAGATTGATGCTAAAACAAGGGTGAGTTCCCTCTGTGTTTTAATATTTCTCCCGGATCACTCACTCAAATGATCCATTAACATCAGCAGATGTGAGTGTTTTCAGTACAGTCTGACCTGACCAGTAGGTCAGAGGATTAAATTCAGTATCAGACTGGATACATTGACCTTTGCTCTGTTGTGTTGCTGTGTGCCAGCTAACAGACAGACAGTCCTGTTATTAGCAATACAGAACAGCGTCCATGCAGAGCAGATGTACCACATGTACAGTACATAGATACTATGTTTTACCAGCTGAGCTGCTACAGCTACCAGCTGTCTTTCTCAGGTGTTGCCACAGTGTTCAGTTGACCTGGCTGCGTTAGCATGAATTTCTGGTTTTGAGTACTATAAATTGCCATTAATCAGGTCTGGTCTATATCATTGTGCATTGAATTACTGCGTGTGTGTCCTGTAGGATGGCCTGACTCCCTTACACTGTGCAGCTCGGAGTGGACATGATACAGCTGTAGAGCTGCTGCTGGAGAGAGGAGCCCCTTTGCTGGCTAGGACCAAGGTCTGTCACATGTTCATTCACCTTTTACAGGATTCATGTCTTCTATTCTGAGAACATGATGACAACCCTTTAAGCCATTTTAGGCCATTGGGACATGTTTGTCCTCGCTTCATCACAATTAGTGGCCTCTGCTTCTTCTTTAGAATGGGCTGTCCCCTCTTCACATGGCGGCACAAGGAGACCACGTTGAGTGTGTCAAACACCTTTTGCAGCACAAGGCTCCTGTAGATGATGTCACATTGGATTACCTGACAGCATTACATGTGGCAGCTCACTGTGGACACTACAGAGTCACCAAACTACTGCTGGACAAGAGGGCCAATCCTAATGCCAGGGCACTGGTAGGTTACAATTTCAATAGTCTCAGCAGATGCTATTGACAAAGTGTTGTGTTGTGTTGTTTTTGGTCACAGTTCATTGTAACTCTCTGTTTCCTCACAGAATGGCTTCACTCCACTGCATATAGCCTGTAAGAAGAACCGGGTGAAGGTGATGGAGCTGCTGGTCAAATATGGAGCTTCTATCCAGGCTATCACAGAGGTTCGACTGCCAGCTTTCAGGCTTGTCCTAGTAGTTTATGGTTATGTCTAACATTGAATTAATCTTACAGTTTTTCCAAATGTCTCTTGACTCTCTCTTGTGTGCAGTCTGGTTTGACTCCCATCCACGTAGCAGCCTTCATGGGTCATTTGAACATCGTCCTGCTCCTGCTGCAGAACGGAGCTTCGCCCGACGTCAGCAACATTGTGAGTGATGGAAAACAAGCTCATTGAAGACGTTGAAAACATTAGTTAGTTTAACAATATGTCTGGTACTGTGTGCAGCGTGGGGAAACAGCATTACACATGGCAGCCAGGGCAGGTCAGGTGGAGGTGGTCAGATGTCTGCTGAGGAACGGAGCCATGGTGGACGCACGTGCACGGGTAAGACTGCTATCACTGTAACACAAACAAAACGATGGCCGAGGTCTCTAATTCTACATCTGTGGCGTGTTTAGGAGGACCAGACTCCACTTCACATTGCGTCCCGTTTGGGGAAAACAGAGATTGTACAGCTGCTGTTGCAGCACATGGCCCATCCGGATGCTGCAACAACCAACGGCTACACCCCCCTTCACATCTCCGCCAGGGAGGGGCAGGTGGAGACCGCCTCCGTCCTACTGGAAGCTGGGGCTTCACACTCGCTGGCAACAAAAGTGGGTGAAGACATGTATTTGTCATTTGTTATTTCATTTGTGCATCACTTTCCACCGTTTCCCATAATGCAACTGGCTAGAGTGTCCTTGCTTACTAAATCACTATATATCAGTAAATGTGCAGCCGTGTCCTCTGGTGATCCTGTGTTGTCCTCTGCTGAAGCCTGACTTACAGATGGTTACAGTGCCACTGTATCTGCAGGTCTGTGTGTTTGACCCACTTCTGATGAATGATTGATGAAGCCGTAAAGCGGCTACTTTCCTCTAAATTGTGCATGAATCCAACATGATTTATCATCATGACCATTTACCGGAGGAGTCTGCACATTAAAGAGCTTCACCAGTCCAGGGCAGATTAGCGCTGTGATTTATTCATATCATGAGGAGGACGAGACAAAAGCATTTTGTGATGCAGTAGCCGTCAGGGTTCAGTACGCCTGCTCTCCACTCCTCTTGATGAGTCTCTGTCTGGCTTCTCTCTGGGGAGGACGGGTGTGGCTGTCGCTACAGAAACCAAGTTTTCCCACTGAAACATAAGCATAGCAGCCTCTATCCATACACCCAAGCATGTTTGTAATAGCCATGTTTTGCTCACCACACAGTCATTTCCCACCACTCAGTCTGAGTAAAGCCCTCCCCCATCATTTTCCTTTACGTCTGTTTTCCTCGTTTTCTTTACATCAGATATAATCCTGGCTTTTACAAACAAAGGATTGCTCTCTCCATGGGAGGGCCTGCCCATAAACACTCTGATCATGTGGTTCCTGTCCGCCCTGGACTTGAATGTTTCATATAGTTAAAGTACTCCCTCTGCTGGTCATACAGCAGAATAGAGCGACTGCATTTAAGGGTTCCATGTTGCATAGAATTGCATCAGCATGTTAGTAGAATTAATACTGTTCTGATATTAACTAAGCAGACTCCTGCAAAACCATGGGGATTCCTATCTGATGAGTTTCCTTTAGGCAAAGTCACAAGTAATTACACATATGGTCAAATGTAGGTTAAGACCAGAATCAGAACACATTTCTCAGACTCTTCTCTCTGTTTGTTCCCCTGTACAGAAAGGTTTTACTCCTCTGCATGTGGCGTCCAAGTATGGAAGCCTAGATGTAGCCAAACTCCTGCTGCAGCGCCATGCCCCTCCTGACTCTGCTGGGAAGGTAAATATCCAAACTACTTCCTGTCTTCATGTGTAGGCTATCGTAAAAATAATGATGTCATCACTAGAGATATTACACATTTTTGCTTTTCTTGCATGTTGTGTTTGAAATGTTTAAAAGTAAATTTAAATAGTGTGTTGCTGGTTTTTCTGTATTGAGGTTATGTTGACTACAGGAGCACTGGTAAGACTAGTTTGAATAAAATCAGCCATTCCTTTATTTGGATTAACGAGAGTTTTTTCCAAAAAAAAAAAAAACAAAGTTAACAGAAACCTTTTTTACATCATGATTCCTTTTTCTTTCTGTGATTATCTTCCTGTTTGCTTCATAATAAGGACCTACCCAGTGACCCCCCCAGCTTTTGCTGTCTAATATAATTCTCCCTGTAACACTTTTTAGTAACTGTGTGTGTGTGGTGTTACTGCACTAACTGCTGTCTAATCCACGTGCACTCACAATCCATCCCTTGCAGAACGGCCTCACCCCGCTCCATGTCGCAGCTCATTATGATAACCAGAAGGTGGCGCTCCTGCTTTTGGACAAAGGAGCGTCGCCCCACACTATGGCCAAGGTGAGAGCCCACAGTACTGCACTGCTGAGGACGAACCTGCAGTGGGAAGTTGATGATCACACTGTAAAGACAAACTGTCACCCTCACATGGACACTTGTGGAACTGCAGTTTGTGGATTCAGCACTGACACAGTTTGAACTACTTTAAAGGAGCAGTTTGTAGATTTTTTTTATACTTAAGGTGAACCCACTGTCTTTAATAGTCTCTGGGTTGAAAGAATCTTAGTTGAAAGATATCAGACTTTGATGCATACATCACACAGAGGATTTGTTGACAGTGATAATCTAACCAGCTGACTTTCAGCAGTAACACCAGTGTCTGTCCCACTAAACCAGAATGGCTACACCCCTCTGCACATTGCGGCTAAGAAGAACCAGATGGAAATCGCCACCGTGCTGCTGCAGTATGGGGCAGACACCAACATCCTGACCAAGCAGGGTGTCACTCCGCTCCACCTGGCCTCACAGGAGGGTCATGCGGATATGGCTGCCCTTCTCATTACCAAGGGAGCCCAGGTCAACGTTCCCACCAAGGTACTGGACAGAGAAGACTCACATACTATTCTCCATCCAGTTCAACATGAAATCTGCTATAATGTCACATTAGCTTCATGACTAGTTTTGTGTGTGCTCGTCATGCAGAGCGGTTTGACTGCCCTCCATCTGGCAGCTCAGGAGGACAAAGTGGCTGTAGCTGAGATCCTAGCCAAGAACGGAGCCAACCTCGACCAGCAGACCAAAGTATGAGCCGTCACAATTCTTTCATTTCGTTTCTAAACAGTGTTTCTGCATACATGCTGGTGTATTTTGTATTATTTCACTAATTTCCTGTTGTTTCACAGTTGGGCTACACCCCGCTAATTGTAGCATGTCACTATGGTAATGCCAAGATGGTTAATTTCCTGCTTCAGAATGGAGCCAGCGTCAATGCCAAGACCAAGGTACTGAAGCCAATCGAGCTCCTGCTATGCTACATAAAACTAGATCATCATTTTGAATTACATTTCTACATTGTGTTGTGGTTGTTTTTTCTCTCCCTGTAGAACGGATACACTCCTCTTCACCAGGCAGCCCAGCAAGGAAACACACACATCATTAATGTACTGCTGCAGCACGGTGCCAAACCCAACGCTATCACTGTGAACGGTAACACTGCACTGGGTATTGCTAGGAGGCTGGGATACATCTCTGTGGTGGACACGCTGAGGGTCGTCACCGAGGAGATCATCACCACCACAACCGTACGTCACTCACACACGCAGCATTTATTAAACTACGTGGGAGTTTAATATTATCTAGAGCTCACAGATCTAGAGCTCAGAGATGTTAGTGAAATACTTTGTCCTTCTTTTTATCATGTTTGTAGATTACAGCCTACAGATACTCTGTGTTGTACTTAATGGACCCAGTTGTCTGAACTTTATTTAATGGGTTCCATTTCCTTTGTGCTGCCAGACGGTGACAGAGAAACACAAGCTGAACGTGCCAGAAACCATGACTGAAGTCCTGGATGTTTCAGATGAGGAGGGTGAGTCACTGCGCATATCAACCCACATTCAAGCCCTCAAATGGACCCAAACCACAGCTGTGTGTCCCACTATTTTGTGGATGTCACATTAACTAGATCAAATGTCCCACATTTTAATTCATCAGCTCAGTCCAAACTTAGCTAGTGCCTGTCTGCTGTACCCACAGCTGCTCTGTGTGTGTGCAAGATATGCAAACCAGTATCTAATACACTGTAGTGAGTGAGTCACTATGCTGTCCACCTACAGCGTGGAAAGCCATTGATGATGACGTGATGTCAGAAGACGAGGAAGAGGAAGGTATTCAGCACGGTGTTCTGTGTGAAGGGGCTTTTGGGGCAGTGTGTCATGCATGGAGAATGAGCCATGTTATGGCAAATATGGTTAGGTTATACAGTAGCACATGGTGAAACTAAATGTAAATGTAAAACACAATAACAAGTTAGATTTTTCTTTATGCTAAGCTAGGCTAGTCCCTCAGCCCTGTACATAATGTAAATATGAGAGCTTATTTTGTTGAGGAGTAACAATCCAAGACTTTGAACTATTCCTTTAAGGCTCACCAAAAATGCTTGCTGTTTTTGAAATGTTCACTTTCTCAGAAAAAAAGCACAGTGAATGCCTGATGGATTTCACCCACAGTGTTGTTGCTTGTTGTTGCCTTAAAGCTTCTTTTTTTAACCCCATAAGAGCACTCGAGGAAATATTGTCTCCCTGGAATGCTGCAAACTAATCCCCACCTCAGCTCAGGCTATGTTCGCTGCCTTCAGTGGGTGTTAGTGTTAACATTGCAAGATCCATGTGATCTAACAGCCAGGAGATGTTATTTGTAGTTGATTGTAGTTGACTCCTTGAAATCTTCAGTGGATTGCTGTTGTTGTTTTATTCTAAATACAACAATGACCTACTTTGAGTGTTAAGAAATAGAAGCAGGGAAACATGAACATGATCACTCACTGCATGATGTTGTTTGTTAATTCCTCACACTCTTCCCTCTCTAGGTAGCCAGTATACTATTGGCACCACAACATCTCTGTCTACTTACAGTATGTTTTCTTGTTTGTTCTGCTGGCCTAGCATAAAGCTTCCTGCCAGACCTGGGTCAAAGTCAAAGCTAAAGCATTCAGAATAGTAGCCTGCAGCTTCACTCTCAGGCCCATGCTGCTACGCTAACACCACCGTACACTGCTCTGTAGCTCATGTATGTACAAAGACAGTATGAGCAGATCATGAATTAGTCGGTTGTAGGCTGATGTAAAATCAAATATGATCATAGATAAAACTACATTACAATGCCTAGCGTTTGCTATCACACTCATTTTTCATCCAGAGCCTGGGTGGTCCTGCAGGTAATGGTGATGCTGACCCCTGCTGTATAGTGGTGGAACAGCAGTAGTGCTTTGTCACTATGTTGCAGATAACACAAGGTCATACAGACTGCTGTCATAAGATGCATCTGTTTGGTCTGAGAAGATTGTTGTCGCTACGTTAGATTGTAGCATTAGCTGGAATAGCATATCATTTAAAGATGAATGGTAGGTGTGCACATGTCATCATGCAGCTGCTAAGCTTGTTAAGTCTGGACAGGATGCTTAGCAACCTTGAAAAACAAAGTAAATGTGTGATTAAAACTATGACAAGTTTTTGAAAACCCCATAAAAAAAGACAGTTTAAATGAATGCAATTTATTATGTAAAACTGTCTTTCCAAGTAGCACTGGAGCTGCATCATATGAATCAGTGGTCACATGACCGATAAGCCATATGCTCCAGAATCACAGGGTGTTCCTTGACACGTGTATGATTTCACCTCCACTCATCCCTCTGCTCTCTCCAGGCGATGACACGATGACGGGCGATGGAGGAGAGTATCTGAGGGCCGAGGACCTCAGGGAGCTGGGAGACGACTCCCTGCCAGGACAGTACCTGGATGGAATGAACTACCTCCGCTTCAGCCTGGAAGGGGGACGCACTGACAGGTAGGCAGGCAAAACAGGTCTTTATATTATAATGATATAATATCTCATTTTTATGTGAATGTGTTACAGTCATGCTTCTGTTTCTGTGCACTGACCCTGTCTGATTACTGACATTTTCTGTCATTATTATGAATCAGAGCACTGATGGTATAACCTTTACTGGCAAACTAAACCACTAACCACCTGTGTTTGTGTATGTGTGTTTTGTAACCTCTCCTCTTCATTCTTCATCATTGGTCCCCCTTGTCATGCGTCCATAGTCGAATGCAAAGGTATGTGCTGACTCTGGCCAGATATGTGGGCTTTCAAATCCTCAGCACTACTCAAAGAACTATTTGAACATTCTTGTTGTGGCTGGGTATTGATTGAGATCAGAATTTTTGGCACTAATATTTACTACTTTTAACTTTGCTAACCTTTAGTGTAATATCATCATTAAATTGTTAAATCTTTATCTAATCATCTTTATTTATTGTACTTTTAGCTTTAGCGTTAGCTGTGTTAATTACAGTAGCTGTGCAGTATGTAGTATTTTTCAAAAATGCAATGTAAAAACTACCTGTGTGTTAGCACCATGAGCATTTTGTGTTTTGGCACACAGTAGCAGTCTTAGCTGTGTTGTGTGCTTAGCTGTATGTTAGTATGTTATGTGTGATTGTATATTAACATTTTAAAAGCATGTGAGGCAATGAGCCCAAACGTGAGATGGCGTCCCCTCAACCGTGGCATTCTCTGATGCTGTTTTTGTGTTAAAAGCTAATCATTAATAGTTAGTTTTAACGTGCTGAGATATCTGTTCACACATTTCACTGCTGTGTTTTTTTTTTTCCTTTTGTGCTCCAGTTCAGAGAGGTCCTTCACCCCCACCCACCACAGCTACTACTCTCCTAAACATGAGGGCATGATGGATGAGATGCTCACCAGTCACCAGGTACATGGAGTGACAGCATTTTGATCTGACATTCAAGTACACTTACCTATGACGAGGTGGGCAGTCATTATGTGCGATTTCTAAGAATTTATTCCTGATGAGATGTTGTCGGTTTCAGATTTCATCACTTGCCAGAGAGCATGACAGAGATTCCTACCGGCTGAGCTGGGGCACCGAGCACCTCGACAATGTGGCATTATCCTCCAGCCCCATCCATTCTGGGTAGGTGCAATCCAAACATATTCATTTTTAAGGAGTAAACAACATTACAGTAAGAATGTGTGTATATATATACTGCACAATTTCCGCAATGTTGAATATGTTTTTTTGTTATCCAAAACAAACTGTACCTTCTTCTTGCTCTGCTTTTCCTTTCTGGTTTCCTCTGAATTCTTTCTGATTCCTGACTTTTAGCCATTCCTCTCCGTGCCATGATCATGGAGACCACAGCAGGTGACACTCTGCACCTTGGTTAAATCATTGTGCTGCTCATCTTCATCATCCTCTTCCTCCCCCCACAGTGTGCTCTTTTGATGGAGAGGTGTTTGTGGCACCGTCCTCAACAGACGTCGCCTCATGAGTTAATTTCTGTTCTTGGCCTTTTAAATCATTTAAATCTGATGTAAATATTCCTAATATTGTTCTTAGTGAACAAATCATGTGATGCTACAAGTTGAGGAAAACAAACCTCAAATTGTGGCTCCATGTGCAAAAAAAAGAGGTGGCGAAAGTTGAGGACACATTTGTTGGTTTCATACAATGTCCTGTGAAGCGTGCATATCCACTAACATCCACACAATCTAATGTTTGAGGAATATTTAGGCAGAAAATAGGTATTATTATTATTAGTACCATGGGCTTACTGATGGACTGTGGATAGTTCAGCAATGCAGGCAGGCAGTCTTCTAACAGTTTTCTGATCTTGTTGCTGAATCCAATAACACATGTCTGTTTGTGTTTTAAAGTCCGTGTTTTAAATAAGTGAGGGAAGCTCACATTAGAGCTGGGTATCAAACTGTCACCTCATCACAGCCCCCATTGAGTTGTGTCCATGTGCACATATGCCATTTTTGCATGGAGAGTGAGGTCAAACCGGGCACAGTAATAGTGCACTTATCCATTCAGTGTTGAGAAAACAGACACCAAAACTTATATATACCTTCTGTGACCACCAGCTTATACTGATTAATGTTTGCTGGCCCATAATGATGTCATTATTCAATATCATCTTGAAAAAGTAATATGTGGCAGTAATTTAAAAAGCTCATTGGTGTCTGTGTTCTCATCACAGCTGGGTCCTGTAATGTTTGTCATTAATTTGTGTGAATGATGTCTTCTGCTTCAGCTTCCTGGTCAGTTTCATGGTGGATGCCAGGGGCGGAGCCATGCGCGGGTGCCGGCACAACGGGCTCCGGATCATCATCCCGCCCAGGAAGTGCAGCGCACCAACAAGGGTGACGTGCCGGCTAGTGAAGAGGCACCGCCTGGCCACCATGCCCCCCATGGTTGAGGGTGAGGGCCTGGCCAGCAGGCTCATCGAGGTGGGGCCCTCTGGAGCCCAGTTCCTTGGGTAAGACTACAAGAACAAATCATTTTTTCACTAGTTTTTTAGGGGATATTTCATGATGATAATATTTGTAATATAATAAAAAATATCAGCCTGTTGGCTGAGAAGTTGCTTACAACGTGCTGCCCCTTTTCTTTCAGATTAATTTCCCCCAGCCTCTGCCTTACTAAAACTGTTTCTGCTCTTTCTGTATCTGGCCTTGCTTTCTCCCAGTCCCAGAGGTCTGCCAGTCTTTGCTCTTCAGCATGCCCTGTTTTCTTTCATAACAGCTGCAGTCTAACTCTTTTTATCCCTAACCCTTCAAGACAGAGCTTTCTTTATTAACTCCAACAGCACCATGATTGGTTTGATATGTGGTAGGCAGTGCATAGTAACCATATTTCTATTATGGTTAGGAGCTTTCCAGCCTCCATCTTCTCCATGACCAAAACAATTGTAATATATTGCCCCTATTTTTATGTTTATTTTTATAGTCCTAGTGCTATAACATG
>JAVQJX010050501.1:0-12565 GCA_036025115.1 Ambassis agassizii
AATAAGAATAATAATTATATAATAATATATATCCACACTGAACTGAATTGGAAAATGACTTCTGTCAACTATAACAAAAGAACTGAAAGTTTGTATAAAATGATGTTATTGTGCAGAACTGTCATCTGTTCTTTAATGCAATGGTGAGACCTCATTTTCAGAGAAATACATTTCACAGTGTGCCAGTTTGTTTGCAATAAACTCTGATCTTGCTGCCATCAGGCACAGTGCACAAAAATAATAATGAGGGAATTTCATGCTCACAAAAAAGCTAGTGTGATGACATGAAAAATTTCATAAAAAACGGGGGAAGGCTAATTTAATTGCACTATTAACAAAAAATGAAAGTGGCCATCAGCCAGTCCACCCTGAAAAAAAATATGTGTATGAAGCACATATACAATGTTACAAATAGAGGAGTTTTAAACTGTAAAACAGCATGATAATTGGGATAGAAAGCATGTAGAGGGGATCTGGCTCTTTCAAAGTAAACAACAGCAATGATGAGGTGACAGCTGACAGTCAAATCATCTTCACAACTTAAGAATGAAAAACCATCTTCCTGATTTATAGCAATATCGTTCCCTAATGAAAAAAAACAAGACGTTTTGAAGCCTTTGTTTTGAAGCTGAAAACCAGCACAGACAAAGGTATATTCAATAAAAAAAAAAGCTTGTGTCCAAGCAGGTGCCTGCAGGATAAAGAAGCACTATCAAAGCTGCTCTTGACTTATCTTTGGTTTCTGAAGTCTCCCCGGCCTGCTGAAGGGCAGCTCTCTGAAACTATATAACCTTTTTCAACTCAGCCTTTAGAGTTTGTCAAATGATCTATTTTAAGATGAAACATGGACTTTAATCTTGCAAAATACAAGTTTTATTCCTTTCATTGTCTGTCTGACCACCAAACAAAAGGAGAGTGTCATATACCAGGGCTTTTCTATCAGTTCTGAAACCTTTAACAGTGTTTGAAAGGAAGATGCACACGCCTCAGGATCAAAATAATGACAGGCCAGGGTATAAACATGGACAGCGGGTTCAGTGTGTAAAGAGCACTGCAGGATGCAAAGCATACTGCTCCTCTACTGAAAAGAAAACAGATCATTTTAGAGGCAAAGTTTTTATGCTTTTCCAACTAAATCAAAGCACCCCAACAGAGACACAGGCAGCTGTCTTCACCAAACATTTCATGGTACAAGTGTGGGTATAGCATCAAAGTGTTTGCAGGTGCAGCATTTTTTAATAGCACAACATCAACATTCACTGAGAGCACATTCATTTCCCAGATTGGCACCAGTGCCTTCTGCAGTCTTTTATTGCTTTTCTTTGCTGCTCCAGTCATCATCCAGCTCGGTCACATCACATTTCCAGCATGACACTCAAATATCTCTGATGACAAGAGTTACTGCAAATCTCCTCAGATAACTACATGAAAGTCTGGTCACATCATGTCAATATATTCAGACTGCTGGATCCTATTAGTGGAGGAGCTTTTGAGGAGCACTCATCATGTGTATGTGTAAAAAAAAAAAGGAGCTGATCCAAAGAGATCCACAAAGAGATCTGTGAAGCACAAATCTGTGTCCTTGATTCACCTTCAGTCCCAGCAGCCACTGGGATGGACTGGGAAAAAAAACCCAACAACTTCACAGATACAGTATTTGCTGGTGGTGTACACAAACCCTGCAGATATCCAGAGAGTTGCAAAGGAAACCAGAACATGGATTATGCTGAGTCATTAAAAAGCATCTCAGCTGCAAAACAGCAAATTGTGCCAGCCAGAAATAAACACATTCAGTAGTCTTCAGCTGACTCAAGGCAATGCACAGACAAATTACACACAGCCATGGCTCATAGTGTTACACCTGTCAGTTACACCAAGTATGGCTGCATTCACAGTGAGACAGGGGGAAAAAATGTTTCTATTTAAACAATTAATATGCAATAACAGGTGATAAGAGTAAAATATTTAAAAGTCCAAAAATTATTGTCATTACCTGCTGTTCAAATCTTCACAGGTGAGGAAGGCCTTGCTCCATTACTGCCTGAGGCAAACAGTAGCCTGTGACAGCACCAACACTGCTGCAGCATTCAGAGTGCCGCACACAGCAGCAGAGACAAAGCTGCAGAGACTCACTGAGCCCTGAGAGGACAACCAGGAGTCGTTCTTATTCATGTCACACGGCCCTGAGCTCAACAACACACTGCTCACATATGGACCAGGCTGTCACAAAGGGGAAAAGGATGGGCTGGGATTCTGTGTTTATGTCTGGACCCAACAACAAAGCAACTCAAGGAGGGGGATGCCTTCACATCAGCATCAATACAAAGAGGTTTTCACCCTTTACAGACTAATGTTGGTACTTGCCTTATTGTCTCTGTAGCTTGCCCCTTACCTTGTAAAGCTTTTATTTACTATTCAACTAACTGTTATTTTACAAGGCTGTCAGAGTAAGGCTGAAGACTCAAGCACAGCTTGAGACAGGAGGTCATCCTGACTGTAGCACGAGGTCAGGCGGACTGGATTTTTCATTTAAAGACAGGGCCAGTCTGGCTCATTTTACCAGGCACTGCCAGCTGCCCCAGTGTGAGCTAAGCCTCATCCCAGGGCACATGCCCAGCTAAACTCACCAGCCACTGCCAGCTTCCTGTTGTAGGGCATTGTACACAGTGCTAACATGGGCAAGCTGCACAGTTCAGCAAGCAACCTCTGCAAGCAACTAAAACAACAGGAGAGAAGGCAGCGCATATGGATGTACAGTCCATACGCATGTTAGCAGTGAATGACATATCATTAAACTTTACTGAATATTTAAATTTTAAACTGATTTCTTCCCAACATTCAAATGAGGTGCTGTGAGTACATGGCTGAGGAGTAAGAGTGAAAATCCCATTGAGACGACACTTCATTTAGGAAAGACACAACTCCAGTACAACTCTTTCAATTAAAAGCTCCAGTACCTCAGACAATTGTCTGCTGTGCGCCGAGGTGCAGAGGAAGGCAGCCTTAAATGGCAGCTGCCTGCAGAGCTCTCACGTGTTGCCAACCTTCTCACACAATAGACCTCATTTCTCTGCATACACTAGAGGATGACTGCCCATAACATTAATGTCTCCACAACCATCACTGTTTCATCAGAGGGCAAAAGCTTCTGTGTGCAGTGGAGCTGGCATTCGTGTAAACGTGTGGTGCAGTGAAAAATACTGTGAGGTGTTTAAATCAGAGCTGCAGAGTTTGTTAGCAGCAGCCAGGGTTAAACATTCATTACTGCCCCTCTGCTGCAGAATTGAAAACATGTCAAATGAACAAATGATGTGCTGTTTGGAGGGAAACAACACAGCAGACTGGGAGTCAGTCTGTTCAACCAAACATAGATTAAATGAGAGAAAATTGGGTTTTGAGGCCTTAGTATCATTATTAGACTCTGTAGAGCAATTATTGATCCTCTGAGTTGGTAATTGACTTTTAGGTGCATTGTGAATGACATTAGCCTGGCTGGCCGTGAAGGGGAGAGATACAGTTTGTCCTAATGCACAGGAAACGCGTAATCATACGTACACTGTGTGTTTTAAATATGAAACCAGGTATCACATGTGTACACATTATGTTCATGCTTTCTAGTTGCAGAACTTGTGTGTGCTTCTGCCATGATACACATAGTGTATTATTAGGGTTCCAGTATATGTTTTGACAACACCAGCCTGTTGTTTCCACACACTTTCAGTCTTCGTGCTAAGCTAAAAAGCTAATTACTGCAGATCACTTCTAGAGCCTGCAATGTTGAAAAACTGCCCTAATAGAAGTCTCTATACAGTGGAATGCAGCCTAGATTCATGACTATCAGCTCAAAGCTTCTCTCATTGGGTGTTCGGTTTTCTGGTTTGTGAAAGAATATTGTTTCAATAACTAAAACCTGCAAAAGTGAGAAGCACTATGCAAACTGAACGCTGACTAATCACCTATTCATAATGATGTCCTTGGATGAGAATAATGTCGCTGATTAATCACTTACTAAACATCAGTTAACAAGAGCAGGAATTCACAATAAGCACCTTCAAGGTGGTTCATTCCCACAAGGATACATTAACGATTCATCCAAGTGTTCAGGTAGGAGTGTAAGGAGCTGGTGTCAAGGATTTCTGCTGAGTCAGAACTGACTAATTAATGCGTGACAAGAGGCCCTAAGCAGAGGAAGATGAAAAAGATGTAAACTTTCATTATATGATGACAAAACATTTCAGACAACAAACACACAGCAGACATCAGATCCTTCATGATGACCTGTTGCAACCATAAGTACTCTTTATAAGCCTCTAAATACCAAGTGACATGAGACAGCAGTCCTCTGACCATCCCTCCCTCTTCTTCTTCTTCTGTTCCTGTCAGGTTTTGCCATAGTGAATCATGTGTTTCCACTTAACTCTATCCTCAGCATCCTCTTCTATCACACAACTTCCTGTCCTCTCCTAGTTCTCTGACCATCCCTGATCTGCTAAAATCTGCACAACAGAGTAAATATCAGTTAATCAAATACACAAATTCATTAACTCGGGGGTCATGCTGGTTTATGGAGTCACTGTGGATTCTGACATCAGGCTTATTAATCAATTTAAAGATGCATGACTTTATAAAGTGATGTCAAACAGGTGACATTTCATTAATTGGATAACCGCCACCTCATTTACTGACCCTGCATGTAGAACTGGGGGAGCGTGAAAAGTTTTTCAGAGTGAAGCTAATGCTGCTGATATGATACACTAGCTGTCATTTCTCACTTTTAAATCACCACTTGAAACATCGATATGGAGCTACAGTAAAGTATAAATTAGCTGATCTCGTGGTGAGGGAGCAGGTGGGCAGTGCTAGTCTCTGGCCTTACTGTTTACCACTGGCTTAGATTATGATTAATTGCACCAAAGCAGCAGACTGGTGGCCTCCAAGGACAAAACACACCTACCAACAAAAACACAGGCATCAGAAAAATGCACTACAGTTCTTAACACAAAGGCAGAGCGCACAGGAAAATAGATGTGTATGTGTGTACACGTGGTGGTTTGAATGAAAGAACGTTTAAAACATTGTGATATTGAATCAAGACAGTGCAGCAAGGTCAGAAAATAATCCTGATTATTAGTGGAGAAATAATTGGGACTGAAGCCTTGTTTGCAGCATATTTGCTCCCATATTTTCTTCCCTCTTTCTCTCCTCTGCCTTGGAGGATCTGCCTCAACCTCACCTCTCATTCTGCTGCATTACATTCCACCTCTGACAATTTATACATTTTTAATTCCTTCCACCCATGGCCATTCTGCAGATGTGTGTGCTGACATCATATATCTTATTTTAGATTTGCTCTAAAATGTACCTGAATTATATAAGACCATGGATAAGGAAGCTCCTCTACAGCCATAACCATGTGAGTATGTTTCCTCTCACACCTCAAACTTTCTTCTTTGATTCAAGTCACAGCTCACCTGATATTTATCTCATAACTCTTCCCTCTTAGTGAGACCACAGGGTCTGCAGCAAGCCGGCACACATAAATGTTCAGTGGCTGAGGGACCGAAGTCAGAGTGAAGAGAGTTCAGTCAGGCGGCAAGGTCACTTTGACCTGAGCTGAAGCAGGAAGTACACAAGGCCTTCTGGGATACACTGTCCTGTCTGTGGAAGTAATGGCAACGTGACGAATGATGTAGCAGGGAGGGACATGTTGGACTTTCTTCACTTTCATGACCCTGAATAATCCTGTCAAACATAAGGGTTAAGAAAAGAGAGCTTTAGGTCTTAAAGCTATGCAAATGCCATGTCTGACATCATACACTGAACCATTTGCAGCCTCATCTGTGCATGTGCACATCACAGCCAGCTGTAGGTACGTTGCTTTCAGATGGCCATCTATCAGAGAAACCCAGAGGGATCAGACCTACTGAAAACTGGGCTAACAGAGGCAGTTAACCCCATTTAAATAGTGCCAAACATTTTAAGAACTAACCTTCCCCAAGGCGATAGACAAACTGGGGTAGAGACATCTCAGAGTCTCAGAGCAAAAAACACCTCCAATTTACAGTCATCTGCTACCTGTTATTATTTTCCTGAATTGCATTGTTGACTATTAAAATTAGTAGAGTTGGTTTTTTTTCTTTATCTGTGTCTTCATCATATTACTTCAAATTACTTCAGTTTCATCAAATGACGAATTAATTAAAGGCATGTTTTTACTGAAACACGGTGAAAATGGATGATTGTCTCAACATAAGCTAGCTCATCTAGGACATGTATAGTATTGCAACAATATCTAAACACACAAACAGGAATACAGTAATGCATAAGGCATTTCATCACCTGTCTATTACTACTGTAGTGGTCTTTGTGTTCAGATTGACTTCTTCATGGAAATACATTAAGTAAGTGTGTCTTATAAAACCTTGGTATGTTTGAACATATGGTGCTGTACTACTTGGAAGAGGGTTTTGGCATGTGCAGCAGTGTGTGTGTGTGTAGTCACTGTTGGGCTGCTGCAGAGCTTGGCCAAACACCAGCCTGACGACAGCAGCTGGAGAGTAGTGATGTAATAATCTTGTTGCCATGGAGACCTGCCGTTCCCTAGCATCTCCAAAAATTCAAGGGCGGCGGAAAGTCACTGGGCTGGCTGGCTGGGACACAGTGACGAGATGCATGAACACAGGGACGGGTACAGAGACGTCAGAGCTGACGTCACTCAAGCTGATGTATGAACAATGAAGTAGATTATTTTGCTGCCAAAAAAGCAGGACTAATCATTCAATAAATCTTCCAGTCAAAGAACTGCTTTTACTTCAGTTAAGAAACAGCTGTCAGGGAAATAGAAACCCTCCATTTCATTGCTGTTTTCAGGGTGAACTCACAACAACAACCTGTCTGATAAGAGCTCCTGTGTAAGTATTCTGCCCTTAATTGAGTGACTCCTCCATCCTTTTGATAAAAGGTAATTTAAGACTGTGGAGGCAAGATTCGAAAAAGTGGCAGAGAGAGAAAGAAAACAATGAAGAGATGAAGAGGAAAGGAGCTCTATCCTCTGCATCTCATCACTGGTTAAAGCCTGAGGATTGTTTCAAATCATGCAAATGAAGTGTCCTTACTACAAGCTCTGGGATTTAATTAGGTGTCTGTTTAGATTCAAAATAAGCATGTGTAACCATTTCAGATGTGAGTCATACACTTTACAGAAAGTTGCAAGTTAATTAAGATTCTGCTCATTATGTTGCAGCTTTGTCCTAAAGAAAGCACTGTCATCAGCAAGAGCTGATTCTCAGCTTCACACTTCAAATTCAAGGAACTCACACTTTTACCCTCCACCCTCAGGGTGGCCCAGGTGGACAGCTAGAAAACAGTTATCGTTAATATAAGGAGATTTAAAATAACTTTTTTTTTCTTTTTGATAAAGTTGGATGTGGAGGTCCTGTGGTAATTGACTCATGAACACACTCACAGTAGCAGTAACATTTGAAGTGCATCAAAACTCATCCTGAAAGTTGTCCTGAATATCCATTCTAAGGACACTTTAATGAAATTGTTTGGATCCACTTCCAATACAGGTCTGTGGAGCTGACATCCTGATAATCATCTTGTGGGTATGGTGGATGTTTGATAAAAAAGACATAATTCCCATCCTAGGTGACGTGAACTCCATCTCATAGATAATACATTTTGCGATATGATGATGTTCGACAACGTCACAAAGACATTCAGCGTGTCTCGTTACTGCCTTATTGACTTGTCTTATTGTCTTGAACAATCTTAAGACGTTCTCCATACCTCCAAATCTGACGCTCGTGAAAGCTTTGGTCAGCTGGAAATGCAGCATAACCAGCAGCTCATCGTAGCTCGCCGTGATCGTATAGTGGTTAGTACTCTGCGTTGTGGCCGCAGCAACCCCGGTTCGAATCCGGGTCACGGCAGATCAGCTGGTTTTTACTTGAACTTCCCTTGGGATTAATAAAGTACTTATTTATCCTTCAAAGACTTTCAAAAGACTAATCTGCATCATTGAAAGAGGAAGTACATGTTCTCTCTCTCACCTGTACTGAAAGGGCTTACATCCAAATCCATGTTTCATAGTGTAACCACTGGAGCTGTGGTAATTGATGTCAAATAAAACTGTTTTTTTCTGCTGAAAACAGGAGCAAAGTGTGCTGTATGTGTGTGTGTGTGTGTGTGTGTGTGTGGGTGTCAGTTTGAGTGTCTTTGTGGATACATGAATATGCGACAAAATATAATCTACAATCTAATCTAAGACAATGTTATCAGTCACCTCTAAAGTTTGAGAAACTGTTGTTTGAAAAGTTACATATGATTTATGACAACAAATTTTGCACAATACTTGGCTTACAAAGATCCAAAATAACTTAATTTTAACACAGACCTGTAGTGTACAAAATGCCTGCAGCTGTATGTAGGGGAGATCAATCCCTCTCTGTGACTCATTCTCTTCGCTGTCCACCTCCCTGAGAGGCATAAAGAAATAAGAAGAAAGTGCTCCTACAGCGAAGGCAGACCTGAGCTGCCTCTGCCTTCTTCTGGGCTTTAAGAAACACTACAAGAACATAATCTGTTACCCAGTCTGCTCACTGACCAGTTCACCATCATAGAAGATGCTGAAGAAACAGTCAACTCAGGAAGAAACAAAGAGAACATCAGAGCAGACCAAACAGAGAGAGAAACGCAGGAGGAAAGACAGCAGACAAATTGTGTGTTTGTAGATACATAGAGGAGTGGAAGAGAAGAGGCAGGAAGAAAAAGCCAGAGCTCTTTGGCTGGCACTTGACTGAAGTGCACACTGTTGTTCATAAAGAAGTGAGCCGATGAAGACTACAGTTACCCACAGTTAGAGAGGGGATGAGCGAGTTAGAAGAGGGAGAGTGCTTAATATTCCACGCACACACAGTTGCTCCACTATAGCAAGAGTTTAAAAATAGACCGCAGATTTGTGGACTGAGTCGCTGAGCTAAAAAGAGAGGAGCAGTCACATATGAAGAGGGGGATCCAGACTGGTTTGAAGGATGGGAGGGGACATAAATGGCAGCTTTGAATGTTAGTAAAGATAATAATTGACTGTGACTAAACACAGAGAATGATAAAAAAAAGGTCTTTATGCTAGGCTAAGCTATGCTAACTCCACTGCCTGTACCTACATTAAAACATGGCAGTGCACCGATGAGCTGATTGTATTTTTAAAAGCAAAGAGAATGTCTTTTTTTCTACGTTGTAAAAGCATCACTGCACCAAGCCAAAACAGAAATGTCAGAAATGTTTTATACAGTGGAGAAAAATCAGAGTTACTCTGTTTAAACAGATGAATGTCAACAGTGACTTTCTCCCAAAGCCCTGTTAAAAAATTAATAAGCCTCGATACAATTCACACAACTGCTGCCACAGTTTTGCCCTTTTCCAAGCTGAACTCTTAAGCCCTTTTCACATGGGACTAGTGTTACCTGGGGGGCCTCCAGCAATTTGTAATAATTGCGGCGGTTGTCTGCGATCTTAATCCCGTGTGAACCAGCCATCTGAAAGATTGAAGAGGTTTGGTTTACTCCTGTTGCTATGAAACAGTCACTCTGTCTGCAGCAAGTGGAAATCTGTGTCACATGATCTTTTTTAAGATTCTGAAAGATAGGAAGAGATGCAGACGTTTGATTTTGAGACAATGAAAAAGAACTTTTGGTGTACGTTTTTTCGTCTTTTTCATTAAAATAAATGGTGACGAGTGTGTAGCACAGCGTGAAGTGTTGAGGTTGTATATATCGCCTATCATGTAACCATTATGCTTTCTTTTGTGTTCCTTTATTCATCTGAGAAAGATGCTGAAACAGTAAGATTTCAGGCATCCAGAAAACACAAGAATCATTGTTAAACATGTTTTTTTCACAGAAGTGTGGCATCACACAGAGGTGCTCTTTATAAACTGCAATGGGCACTTCTCTGCTTACTTAATGTTCCATCAATGGGATGTGGTTTTACAGTGGATGCAGTTTTGCATTTCAAAATACGGTGATGATTTCTAATAAGCTATATGGGGGTAAACAAAGGTGGGCTAGTTGACAAAAGTTCAAACTTATCATGTTTCAATACAACCCACTCAAGTCCATTTCACAGTAGAGTTCTCATTTAAGCCTGGCCTGAAGATCCAGCAAGAGGAGCACACCTTCATTCCACATGGCAGCATGAACCGCCGCACACAGTCTCAAGAGACAACAAACAAGCAGCTACAACACAAACACACATACCACAGACCGCAGCACACGGCCCGGACCGACCACGCAGATGGAGGGGCTCCAAATTAGCCAACGTTATGAACTACATACAGAGTCTATAAAACTCTGGTGTCTGTGCGGCCTCACTGCACATTCTGACACATGTGACTGACAGATTTGAAATCTGTAGGACGCTGGGAGGTCTCTGCTCAGTTTATCTATATCATTTTCATTTCCATGTCTCTCTGCCGCAGAGCAATTAGCAGGCACAGCGTCAGCCGAGTTGGAGTCATTACGGGCATCTTTATGGTATAAAGTCTCCACTTCCTCTTTTCCAATGTAATCCCTCTTCCTGAAGCCTTTTTCACATGCGCACACACACAGAGAAGGATACTGTTTTCTGTAATGTGCAGAGCCAGCAGGCAGACGTCAGCATCAGAGTGTAATTAAAGCTTTTTGTCTTTTGTTTATAAAGCGCCAAACTAGAGAGGACACACACCACACCAGCACAGGACACATCTCTGCTTAATGTAGGAATTCACATTAACATTTGAAAATCAGGTACGCACTCTTTACTGTGCAAAAAACACAAATGCACAGGAGACACACACACACTGACAATTAAAAACACCTAATTGAAAACATCATTAGTATGGTGATTAAACCAACTGTTGGAACTAAAAGAAACAGATGATGAATAAAACATGCGACCAATGTTGGAGCAAAAATCACAACAGAATGATGACGCCGACATCAGGCTGCACAGAATCACCGCTGTGTCTCCACTCATCCTTTCCAGTGACATCCTCAACTTCACAACAAGCCCCCTGCCTCTTCCAAACAAGCTGCGTCTCTCCTTTCAAGTCTCACATAAAAGGAGAGAGGGAAAAAAGGAAGAGGAGAGCCAGAGAAGACTCCAGTGAGAACAAGAGATCGCTCTCTCTCATTTCTGCAAAGCCTTAAAGAATTCCCTGCTGTAAAGCCTGCACAAGGGTGAGGAGGATTTCTCTGCCAGTAGGATATCAACCAGTGTCGAGAGTCTGGCTAATACACATCCATTCTGTTAATCTTCAGAGCTCCACTGGTGTGGCGTTGCTCTGTGAAAAGATGGCGCACAGTTCCTCTAACACCTTCCTGCTGCAGAGCCAAATTCTGTGGATGGAGTAGTGACAGAAAGCACTAATTGAGAGATGTGTGAAAAGAGACACAGACAGAGAGAATTACAAAAAAAAACTAATCCATTTCCTCATATTTTCCTTCTGGGCCTTCTCAGTCCCATGGTAGTCATAGTACATAAATCCCTGAGCTGAAGCTGCCCCCATACATGCAGGAGGGTGATTCTGGCTGGTTACAGTCTGGCTGCAGCTCAGTTCCCCACATTAAACCATAATCTTCTTGATGCCTCCAAAATATGACAGGAAAATTACTTAATTATGTTTCAACGCTAAAATTAAAACGAGCCATAGATGGGGTTTACTCACACCATATGCAGTGCGACGCCAATCGTTACCATGTTAATTAAGCTCGTGAAGCTCAGCTTGACTCAAATGTGCTTTTGACCTATTCTTCCACAATCATTTCCTTATGAGTCTGTTTAGAAATGAGCACCCTGGTGTGTCAGCAGGCAGCAGACAGGCTCATCCACACACTGCAGAGATACACTCACATTTTTATTCCTACAAAAGCTTCAAAGGCATCAGCAAAGACACTCTGACTCCCCGAGAGACGTAAGTCCTCCACACAGAGAGTATTTACAGTGTGCAGTATTGCTTGGATTCTTTTTTATTTCTTTATTTTGAAACCTTTGTATGCCAGAAAAAAATAAGGTTGGTCTTCATAAAGCGTGGTGTAAAGGAAGTGAGACACTGGCATCTGTACGGGGAAGCACATTGTAAACTGTTGTCTGTTGTTACAAATACAAATGTAAGTAAGTAAAAACCAGGGCAGAGTTCAGATGTTTTCTTTTACTTATTGTAAGTTCCACAAACTCTGAACTAAGTGTAAGAGTATGTACATTGAAGATTTTCCTCCACATACAGTACACCCTCTCCAACACACTCCATGAGTCCTTAGGCCACAGACTTATCAATAATTTCTTCACCACACAACATGACAACATGCATCTCCATAAACCATGTGTACTACCTTTGTCTGGACCCTGCTAGCATTACTAATGACATGAAAGTTTGATTATTAACAAAAGTACTGGATGTGGAAAAGACTACAAATGTCATTTGATGCAGGCATTATGTCTCATTTTGTGCCCATCCGTCCATTAGCTTAAGACATTCTTCTTAAAACTACAACATATGAGAGAGAGATACAAACAAAAACAAATT
>JAVQJX010050541.1:0-11586 GCA_036025115.1 Ambassis agassizii
ATCTAGAGGACAACCAGTTATAAATAAACATTTTATCTATATTATAAAATGATAAATTATCTCTAAAACAGTAAAAAAAAAAAGTCATCAAAGCAGTGACAATTGATTTCTCTTGAACAGGAATGCAGTATATTCATCTCCCTTTGCTTCAACCTGCACATCAAATATTCTTACATGGATCCTTTTTTCACAAGATTTTTGTTCTTATTTCAAGACAGCAAACAAATGAGGGTCTGGAGATGAGAACAAAAGCAGGATCTTGTTGTTAGGAGAAAAAAAGAACCACATAAAAATGTTTGATGATACGAGCAGATGAATGTGTTGCATTTTATTTTTCTCTTGTGGCGTCGGTGCCAACAAAACAGAGTGTGTGTGTGTGTGTGTGTGTATGGTTAGAAAACTGTGCAGAGACAGACACTACATGGTTAAACTATAAAGACTGGGCTCACCACCACACAGGTCACTTCCTCCACTTAAAACTCTCATGTATTGTGTTTATTATTGTCACTGCATGTGTCTTCTTGGACTGTGCGTCAGTTTCTTTTTTACCTGTACAGAGGTCTCTTCTTGTCCAATCACCTCACCCTCTGGCAGTGGGACCGTCTCCTCATAGTAATAATCAGTCTCTGTAGGGGTGTGGCCAGCCTCAGAATATTCAGTGTCTACATCCTGATTGGTTGAAGTTGACAGGAAGTGGGGAGCAGGGAGGAAGTAAGCAGATTTGATTGGAAGAGCGCGGTTAGTTCAAAGTCTGCTTCTGGGCGATGATGAGTTAAAAGAAGAAAATGGAACACATCATAAAATAGTGATTGCCAGAGGCAACACTTCTTTTTTTTAAACTGGCAACTCACATTTTGTAAAGATCCATCTTAGAAAAGAAATGTCAGTTTGTTTCAGAGTCTCAGTGACTAGAGAGTCTTTGAGACTTCTGTGCTGAGATTTCTTTTCAACTTAATGCTGAACCCATTTTTGCTTTTGAAAGCTCATAAGCGAGGATACAGGGTGAGGAAAGGAGCTATCCATCCCTTAAGGTGAAAACATCACACTGTGTGTGATGCTTTGGGATGTCTAGTTTCACCCAAGACTTGAAAACAGAGAGACAAACCTGATCAACAGCCTCACAGAAATCCAGATAATTCAATGTGACAGTAACCCCAAAACCACAAATATTCCATTTCTTGTATCATTTTGGGCTATTTAATAAATGTGACTTTGTGATATGAGCATGCTTATGGCTGCTTTGAGTTTCTGTGAAGCTGTTTTCTTCATATTTGATGCAAAATATGACAAAAAGACAGATAACAGAGAGAGAACACAGGTAACAAAGAGACAGAATGAGAGTGTGACTGGAGAGTTCTGCTGTGGTGCACATGTGTAAAATGTGTTTTCTAAGATTTCAGTCCATGCTCATTCATTTTGGTACATTCATGGTTTCCCCTGAAAGGAAAGAGACGGAGCGCTGGAGTGTGTTCAGGCTCTTAGATCCAGTTTCAGCAGCTCGAATGCAGGATGAAGTGAAAGAACAATGAAACTGTACCATTAGCCATGCTGTGTCATATCATATGGAGGAGTCGGGGTGATCATGAAGATCATATGATATATGAAGAGAGGAGAAGGCAGCCAGCTTGATATGAACCAACTTCCACTCTGAAGACCAGATTCTGCCCCATCAGGGATTTGCATCAACCACACTGATCCTGAGTGATTTTGCAGCAGATCCCAGATGACGGACAGAACCGGTAAAGAGATGGGAAAGATGGGACATACGGCTCTGGACATTCCGACCCAAACATGAGCCCTCCTGTTGTACCTGTTGGTAACCGTTGGTGTTTTTCTTGGCGGGCACAGCAGTTCCACTCAGCGCCGTCTTGCCAAACGGTGGGAAAGGTCTGTGCTGTGATTTGACATTCATGTCCAGGACTTTGTTCTTGGTGGGTCTCGGCGGAGTGGGCCGGACTGCGGCAGATGTTGGAGCTACTTTTGTTGGCAGGGAAACTTTTTTGACCACATTCTTCACTACTTTGTTGGCTGTTGGTTTGATTAAAGGGACTTTGGTGATGACGGTCTTGACCTTGGTGACCTCCTTGACCTCTGCCTTGCCCTGGGTTTTTGCAGCTTTTGCCACTTTTGTAGGCTCTGGTTTGGAAGTTTTTGTGGGTTTAGGTGCTTTAGTAGCTTCTACTTTAGCAGCTGATTTAGCTGTACCGACCACAGTCTTTTCTACTTTAACAACAGTCTTTGTTTTTGTAGTGGTTTCACTTTTTGCCTGATTTGCAGCCCCGTTACTAACAACTTTCTTTTCTACCACAGTAGTAACTTTGCCGTTGCCATTAGCCTTTGCCTCACCGTTGACTTTATTCTCAGCCTTGCCGTTAGCTTTGGCTTTGACTTCGATGCTAGTTTTGCTGTTGGCTTTCTTCTCTGTCGTAGCTTTGCCGTTGGCTTTTCCATTGCCATTAGCTTTCTTTTCTGCTGAGGTTTTTGCATTACCATTACCGTTGACTTTCTTCTCAGCTGCAGCCTTGCCGTTGCCATTTCCATTCACTTTGGCCTGAGCTGTCGGCTTGGCCTCAGCTTTGCCGTTGCTGTTAGATTTAGCTGCAGAGGCTTTGGCGTTGGTTTTAGCTGCACCATTTGCTTTCTTCTCAGCAGCTGGTTTACCATTGCCGTTCTTAGCAGGGGCGGCTGTGGGCTTAGA
Source organism: Ambassis agassizii (assembly GCA_036025115.1). NCBI lineage: Eukaryota > Metazoa > Chordata > Actinopteri > Ambassidae > Ambassis > Ambassis agassizii. The sequence goes on from JAVQJX010050541.1 coordinate 2,699, forward strand.
CTTAGCTGCTGCTGTTGGTTTGATCTTAGACAGAAGGATCTCCACGGCTGTGGGCTTCGCTTTAGTCGGCTTGGCTGCGGAAGGTTTGGAAGCTCTGGTGGGCATAGGAGGCTTGACAACAAGTTTGTATGATCCATTCTTGGCCGGCTTAGCTGGTGTAGGTTTGGGTTTTACAGGGGTGGATTTAGTGGGTGCTGCTTTTCCATTGAGTGCCTTCTTCTAATATCCATTAATATTGTTCAATTGAGATGTTTAGTATGTAGAAGTGCATGTTGACAAAGACAGAGGAAAAAGACATAGATACATGGAAGGGTTGGGAAGGGGATGAAAAGCACAAACAAGGGATGGACAAAAGGAGAGAGAAAGACAAGGGTGGATGTTTTGAGAAACAATGACATAAAGATGGCTAAGGCTTGGATGATTTACTGAGACTGTACAGGCATTACTGGATACAGCAGAGGACTAATTTGAGTTTTAAATACACATCTAAAAAGTACAAATACTCTGGAAAAAAGCTGCATTAAATTCAAAGAAGGAATCTGAGAAATTTCAACGTTTTTTTTGCTGATCTCTCCAGTAATGCCATTCCCAATATTAAACGACAAAGCAGCATCTTTGTGCTAATAAGAACCGGAGGCCGTGGTTTGGCAAAGGCACTGAGGGCGTGACTGGTCAGGTGAAGCTGTCTGCTGGACACACACACAGACCATAGAGACACACACACACACACACACATCACTGATGCACTGACATCCTGCTACAATGCACTGAGCAGTCCACATGTAATGTTAATGCAGTTTAGCCATGCAAAAGATGAAGCACAACAGACATGCAAGTGCAGTATGAACAGTTAACCCATGCTGCTATAATAGAAAATGCATGTTAATAAAATTATAGATGGACAAAATAATATGAGTATGACTAGAAAACAGGCCACCAGAGGCAATATAGATATATAAAGGAGATTGTAGCACACATGTATGCCATATAAAGGTCTGATGTACAATTATGAATGTATTTACCAACAAAAAAACACGGACAGACAAACAAACAAATGATGCAGGAGTTCAGTTGGTGCATGCGGTAACATCCTATAAGATCATTAAGAAACCATGCAAATAACAGGACAGACACCTGGAAGTAATATCATCTGAGCAAACAGTGTTTTGTCTGAAGTTGATACTAGACCATGCAACAAGTGACAGAAAATTACGAGACCAAAGGAAACTCAAAAAATGGTGATGAACCTGCAAGACCAGACAGAAAGAGTCCTACTCTGGCTTTTTCTTTGTGTCTATGTAACCAGCCAGGCTGTGGTTAATTTAATAATTAATAATAATCATTTAATAAATATTGTTTTGTTTGTAATATAACTTTCATCGTTTCCTTGTACAACCCGAAAAAGGAGGTTTAAGGTGAAAGAAAACATACACATGAAGTAGAGATGTGTGCATGACAACACAGCTGCACCTACACCGCCCCAGTGCCCCCACTCGGCCACATGTGAACACACACACACATATATATATAAGACAACGTGTAAATAACATGAGGACAAAACAAATCACAAGGGACTCCTGTGTGATGGAGGGTGAATGAGGTGGATGTGGGAGGTCGATCTGGATTAAAGAAAAAGTGAATCAAACAAGGGAGGTGTGGAGCGATGAGGGACGAGAGAGGCATCAAGGGTGATTAAAGTCATTTCAAACTAGTATTTTGGAAAATATCTGATGTAACTTGAGATGCTTTGCACCTTAACAATTAGGAATTTTGCTTTTGCTCAAAAACCTCTCTCTTTCTCTCATTCTCCTTCCCTTCCACAAACCCCGCTCGTGTTTTCCCTCACTCTTGCTCCCTCTTTACCTGTTGGTTGGGGGCCCCAGGTTGGGGTGAGGGGGACGCAGAGGAGGAGGGAATGCCTGTTGTTTCCTCATAATAATAGGGGTATTCATGGTCATCCTGCTCCTCATCAAAGTACTGAGAGAGATGGAGGGATTGAAAGATGGGAAGGATAGAAGGCAGCAGTAAGAAGGGTCATGAAAGCAAGAGGAATGCAGTGAATTTCCATGAGGAGATGAAGAGGGGGTTGCAGAAGGGATAGATAAAGGTATAGAAGAAGAGGAGTAAAATAAAGTGAAGCAGCAAGAGGAGGGAAAGACAGCAGAAACAGCAATGACAAAATGCAAAGCTTTCATTTTTACATTCATCACAGTCTGTGTGTCGGGTTTAAGAAGATGTGTTCATTATGATAAAAAATATGCACACACACCATGATGAATGAAAAAAAAACAGCAAAAAATACAGCAATGAATAAAACCACAATGATTTCTATTCATTCAAAAAGCAGTCATCTCAACAGCATCAACATGACAGGGTTTGGGACACAAAGTGTGTGAGCTCTGTGACAATTTATACTGATGTAAGCTCAGGCATGCAGGCTGATAAAACAAAGATCATGTACTTTGGATGGATGAATGCAGATGAAGGTTATTTAATGCTGCAGCTGGTTTGAGGGAACTGTCAGCTCCCAAATATCAGTATGTTTTTGAGAAAAAACAAGAATGAGGGAGAGCTTGCAAAGCCTATAATGAGAGTAGAGTAATGTGCACAACCAGTCTCAGTAAGCAAAGAGGCTCCACCTTAAGCCATCTCCATGCCAGATTCTTATGTCTCATTTTAACCAATCAGAATTTAACTTCATTTGCATGTTTTACTCAACAAGTCCTCTTTCTTTCAGTCCATTAAGAAACAAAAATGAGGAAAGACATTGATGTTTGCTTGTATCATCCTCTTTCCCCAACTTTTCTGTGTGAAAAAAAAAAAACTAATCAAACTGCAGGTGAATAAAAAAAGTGTGGTGCTGTAGATGTGGGAGGGTCCTCAAGGACACACAGACCGTGGAGGTGAGGAGGAAAGTGGATGGATACAAACTGTTGCTGATGACGAAGATGCATGAGGAAGACAGAAAGGGAGAGCAGCACTTTGATGACACCGTCAGATGACCCAAACTAAACCCGAGGACTTCGTTTTCAGAGGACTGGTGCGATAATGTGGTGTTTATTTTTTATTATTAGACCACATCTTTTATTAAAAACAAATCCTACATGAGCTATGGGATTTATATGCGTTGACTTACAGATGATTCTTCACTAAGAACGGGAGTCTCGCTGTGTTGTGGTGCTTTTACTCACGTATGTGTTGGGGTCCTGAGCCTGGGTTTTGGGCAGAGGAGAGTCACAGTCAGGGCTGTAGTGTTCACAGAAGTCATAGGCAGCCTGGGGGTTGGAGGCAATCAGCAGCTGCTGGATGTCTCCCTGTGGAGGAAATAAATAAATACATATATAACCTCTGCTTTGCTGTAATCAGCCACCCAGACAGCAACACTGATGAAGGGCCTCACCTGGAAAACCTCTTCGTCGAGCAGACGGGCTCCGAACACGGTGATGCCGTTGGTGTCCACCTCTGCGTTGTTTCCACGAGGCAGAGGGCGGGTCATCTTCTTCTTGCAGTCCAGCAGCAGGGTCACATTTTTCTTGGAAACAGAGAAAGCAATGCGATGCCACCTAGAGACAAAGAGGAGGAACCGCAGGCACATAAATGTGTCATGTGACCACAGAGCTGCGTAACACCTGCATCGAGCTACAAGCTGTTTCCATTCATGTCATCTCAACCAGTCACAAACTGGTTGTTGCTGGTTACTGACTTGCCATCAGCCAGGTTGACGCCTCTGAAGAGTGGGTAGTCCTCAGGGGCCGGCTTGCCATTCTGATCCTCGTACAGGAAAACAGGTGAACGTCCCAGTTCAATGCCCAGCTGCTGGATGCCCTGCTCACTGTAGATGGAGAGGAGGAAGGCCTGCAGACCTGCCTGGGCCTTAATCAGAGCCATGATGGAGAAGTTCTCTGGGAAACGACCTAATAAAGACGAAAAGGGAGGAGAGAAGGAAAGAATAAAATCATGTATTTATCAAGGAAAAGATGAGAGAAAGAAGGGAGGCTAACAGACAGACGGTGGCTTCAAGGATGGAGAAGATGTGCCGACAAGCAAATGTGAAAATAATCATTATCTTAAAGGAATTAAAGTGAGATATCTGTCAGGATTACAGAATATAGACCCATGTGAAGCTGGTAGAGATGATAATAGGCACAGAACCTCAGAGGATAAACTGAAAATCAGTTTTGACTTTTGAGGATTTCTTCATGACCGCATAAACACTATGTTCTCTTTTCTTTCCTCATTCCTGGGTGTCAGACAGTTTTCTAAAGTTAATTTGTTGTGGCTCTTTCACGCAGTTTAACTCAGCTCCTGCACAGCAACACATAATTATACTTTTATATCCATGAGCAATCTAGCAGAGAGGGCATAACAGCCTCACTTAACTCCAGAGAGCTTAGCTTAAAATACATCCAAACGTAAATAGCAACCTGTAATGGTAATTATATGTGTCACGCTGGAACTCTTCACAAATATGAAATACAAAGACAATTTTACACTGTAATTGGACACTGGTTTAAAGCATGGCATCTACATGAACGCTAGGTATCTACTAAGGCTTCATATGCTACAAAACAGAGCTGTATGTCTGCAATGTTACACACAAAAAGATGCTGCAACACCACCTTTATTTGCAAAAAAAGAGACGTGAGAAAAAACACATCACCCTGCTGAAGCCTACCTGAGAAGAGCTGCTTGGTGGGGGCGGAGATCTGGGCCTTCTTGGTGATGCGGTAAGCATGATCGGGGCTGCTGGAGCGACGCGATGTGCAGAAGCCGGGAACTTTCTTCACACCCTCAGGGAGAGAGGGAACCTGCAGAGCCCGTAGCACGTCCACTGGGTCTAATGCAGGAGAAGCACAGGAAGAAAACCATCATTACATTTTCTAACAACAGCTTTTCCCTGCAGCTGCACTGACATGATGTTCCCCAGACGATCAAAAAGAATTTAATCTTAAAAGCAATCTTAAATGTTCCTGCAGCTCTACGTGATATCAGATCAGGTACAGAGCATGACCACAATGGCTCCCACTGTACATGTGGGTATAATATAAAGAAAGGAAGCCCTGTGTTGGAGCGAACGGGCAAGAGTCCAAGCCACATATATGAAGCAGTGCAGGGCAGCGCTGTCTGTTCTGCAGCCATTTATCAGACAACTGAAACACTGTTGATGCGATAAAGCAACACACATTGTTTCACCTGACATACAGCAATATGCACACACTGACTGAACACACAGGAACACACACTGAACCAGCAGTCTCATATCCTGCCACCACTTTCACACACTGAGGTCAACCAGACCGACTCAGTCTGCACTGCGGTTTGTTGGCTTTCTCACACTGATCAGTCTGTCAGAATGGGTTCTTCACTTCAGAAGGATCACCTGTGCTGTGATAAATACTTAAGTATTAAACATATCTCTCTACATACTGTAGAGAAGGCCTAGTTAATAATAATCAACTCTTTTAGAAACAAGCTGCTGTGTCATAAAATAGAATGAAAAACATGGCGTGTCATAAATTCACAAAACAAAAACAAAAGCCTCTCATGCACTCATCTGACAGGCCAAGTGTAATTATAAAGTGTGCATGTATAAAGTGTTTTGAAGTGAGGTTGTTATAAAGTTAAAACAACACGCGATGTTCACATTTTCCTGAATTCAATCATCCTCCCGCAGACTTGGCTGATCTGCTGCTGCTTCTTACAAACTTTCTGTGTTGGTGTCACATTGCAATAGAGATACAAGCAATACAATTTGTGGAATTCCAACTTTTTCAGGCACTGACTGATTTAACTTATACTTAAAAATAGCAAAATATTCAAATATGGAGGAATCAAACTCAGCTAGCACAGATTAAAGAACAAATATAAACATAGCCATACACCTTATACTCAAATCATAAACAGACATGTTGTAACCCTGAATTATAAAGCCATTTTAATGTGTTTATCACCTTTTTACGATGTCATAAAATGTGTTTGTTTTTGTCCCAAAGTCACCGATCCCACCAGTGGTGCACTTGTTTAGGTGACACCCAGTGTCTCAGAGTTTACAGTTAGTCAAGTAGGCCCACAGATGGTAATATTTATTCAGACTGAGCCTCTGGGTGTCTAGACCACAGCCTATTAACGTCACTCTACCGGACAGGAGTCATGGAGAGGGACGTTAAAAAATGATGGAGGGAAAGTGAGAGTTTGATTGAGTAGCGTTGTGATGCTACATTAACCATCTCAAACAGAAACTTCCTCGAAAACAGCCGGCGGAAATGAAGGTTAGTTAGTTAGAGATGTGGAAACATGAGACACAATGAGAGAGCAAACATTTTTAAAGTAGTAAATATGTTATCATATTTAAAATCAAAGAAAATATTTGCTGGTTATGAACACAACAAACAAAAGGTGCCTTTCTTTTCCAGATACTTATGAAAGTTTTCAAAGACTTTTACACTGGAATGCTGGGAATGAGTTTTAAATGAGGGACGGCAAAGTGAGGAAGAAGTCAGGAGAGAGAGGTTCAGGCAGAGGTGGAGTGTGTGTGTGTTTTCAGGGGGTCAGGCAGTGACAGTAGACAGCGTGGTTGTGCGATGGCAGGATACTGGATCAGATTGCAGCCTGGGCTCCCCCAGTACGCCCAGTACAATGTGCTGCTCTGTTCCCCGCTCCCTGCCCAGCTCACATCTGCAGCTGAGGCCCTTCCTGCCTGGAGGACCACAATCACGACAAAAACACACCCACAAAAATAACATGCACGCAGGAGAAAGTGCACCTATGGCACCTCACGAGACGAGGAGAGGCGAATATGAAAGTAGACATGGTAGGAAAACAGGCGGCCGAGGGGACAAACTCTCTTTCTTTACTGTCTGTCTTCTTGTTTGGTCTTTTTTTTTTTTTTTTGCTATAAGCGCTCACAGATGGCTGCGGCCTTTTGATGTAAATGTGGACCAATTACACAGCTGTCATTAAGACAGGAAAAAGGACTGCCAGACACGTGAGCACTGTAAGTAAGGATTACAGTAGCCTGTGCAGTTATAGCAACTGACACATGCACATACAATTAGCTTTCTATTTTTTTTTATCTTATCAATGAAATATTGAAGCTAAAAGTAAAAAACAGCTAATTCAGACTTATGATTTCTGAGGACAATTTGTTTATTAAACTTTATATACAGACTCATTTAAAAGGTGTATAATGAAGCACTGTACTATGGGATGAATGTATTTTTTCAACAGGTGCCCCATGACTGAAAACAATCCTGTCACTGTTACACACTTCACAGCATAACCACACAACACACACAGACCACCATCGTATTACAACCTGATAGAAAACATATGTGATACCAGACACGCACTGTAAAAATAAGGTGTGCTGCTGAGACTGTAACAGCACCGCTGTAGTTCACAAAAGCCGCCACTAGATGGAGCTGAAACAGGATTAATTAACATGGTGGCGCTGTTGGTACAGTCCAAGTCTGTTGAAGGGGGCTGGAAGCACATGAAGATACACACCGGTGTGTTTGCTTGTACACACACACACACACACACACACACACACACACACACACACACACACACACACATAAAAAAAACAATGACAGTCTGAGTAGCTATGCTGTGTGTCTAGAGAGTGTCAAGACATGTAAGGCTGAAATTCAGTGACATTTTAAGTTTCATGTGTTATTCCCCTTCATCCAAGAGCTTGTCACACATCATGGATAACTTTATAGTGTTAAGTGCTACCCTGGTCAATACAGAAAATACTTGATGAAGAGCAAGTTGTGTTATTTTTTGTGGTACATATTTTTTAATGACACATTTTACAGATTGGTTTGTGTGTGCATGCATGCATATTTGTGTGTGTGTTTCTTAACTCTTCTGTCCAACTTTGACCCTGCCCCCCTCTGATGGTATGTTCACATGAAAACATAATTGCATAATTGCAAAAACCTTTTCACGGTGAAATGACAGTTCAGTTCCCTCCCCCTCTGTAACTTGACGTGAAGGGTCACCCAGAACATCTTGGGAAGATGAACAGTAGAGGGTGGTAATGTAACATTAAACAAGGTGTGATCCACAATTCAACAACACAAGCAGAAGACAAATGATTGTCCTCATACTCTTATCTGCCATTATTTTCTTTTTTAATCTGCTGTTGGCTTCTGATGATGAGTAGAAGGCATGATTGACATGTAATCATCCTCATGTTAAAGAATACTGAAAAAGAAATGTGTGTTTTTAACAGAAATGTAAGATTTCTGTGATAACAATTTAAAGAAATAGTGTGAACTACTCAGGTAATGTTCCTGTACTTCAATATTAACTTCATATAAAGCTATGTGCCTGACAATGTGTGTACCAGTGATTCTATGAACACATGTATGTATGTGAGTGAGCGAGCTAGGGAGAGCAAGACAGCACTAAGTAATAAAGCTTTGTAAAGCATATGTGAATCTGATGGTTAATCCCCAACTCCAATAACATTAATAGCACAGGGTGATAAGAACTGTTTGTGTGTGATGTGTATGGGTCTGCTTGCATCTGTGATAAGTATATGACGCCTGTGTTTTTGCGTGTCTGTGCCTCCCAGGTCGAGATGCACTGTAGGAAATGAAGGGATCAGGAGTAGAGAGCAGATTACTCTTCCTGAGGATAATGAAATTATTTCTCACCTTCAATTACTAGATGAGGGAAGGATTCTGTGTGTGTGTGTGTGTTTGTGTGTGTTCAGCTTAATATAGTTATTTGTCCCAGGAACTAAACCTTGTCAATAGTGTTATCCTGAAAACCATATGTGTAGCTATGGGATTGTCCACCTGATGTAAAAATTTGTTGAAATAATCTTTTGATTTGAAACTTAAATTTGGTGTAAAAATGTGATTACTGTTAGATCA
>JAVQJX010050678.1:0-14659 GCA_036025115.1 Ambassis agassizii
ACACATACACACACACACACACACACACACACACACACACACACACACACACACACACACACTTCAAAAGCAAATCCTACATCACTGACTTCAGAGTGATGAAACAAGAGTGAGACTAAAAAGCCAGTTTAACACATGAAGCACCTTAAGCAGGAAGTGGATCTTCTCTCCAGAGGACCGGATCAGACCGTAAAACCTGTCGAGCCTTTCCGTCCTGTCGTCCACACTGAGCAGCGCCTCCTTCTTGCCCTCCTTCCTGTCAAACAGTGGGCTGGCCCACGACCTCATGCAGCTCTGGATCTCCTCTACGTTGTCCTTGGCCCTCTGGAGCCGGCTCTCCAGGTCACACACGGAGTCGCGCACCTCCAGGATGTACTGCCAAACATCTGAAAGAGACGGAAGGTCGAGAGAGCACAAAAACGGATTAATTAATTATGCAAGTGTGTGACAAAGACTCCAAAACCCAGCAGCAAAAACAAGGTCAGCTGAAAAAAGAAGCTCTTCAGTCTGAGCTGCACTTACACACAGACAGAGGCTGAAATCACTTAACTTCTTTATGGTTCACAGTATATCATTAAAAAAGCTGCTGCTGCTAAATAATGAATGCATTATTTAATTAGTTTTGCAGGAATCTTATTAATTATTATTGTAGGGAGCTAACAGGAGCATGCCACCAAACAGAGGCCCATACAGCATCCATCAGCATGAAGAGGCAGGATCCACATTATGAGGAATGTTTCTGACGATGTTGTACAATAGCAGGCGTTGTGAGTGTGTTGTCTACACAACAGCTAACACTGTAACATATGTGAGCTGTGTTTTTCTACATAATTCCGTGCCTGTCATAGTCACACACTGAAAAAAAAATGTCCGTCCTGTGTACATAAATCTACAGCACACATGAAGCTAGAATACACCCAGACACACACACACTCCTACATAAAAGCTGTGTGCAGCGCAGAGGAACCGATCGTCCCCACAGACCGCCGAGTGCATCGGCCTGCACCGTAAACACTCTTCTCATTTGTGCTGCGTTCCTGTGGGAGTCCTGCAGACGAAGAAACTGACAGCATGCCTGCCAGCTCTGAGTCAATCAGAGCTTATCAATGATTGAACGCTGCCCCTATTCTTATTTTATATGTTCTTCAAAATGCAAAGCCTCTCTGCTCGCATTACATCTCAGCACGAGAAGGACGAAGGAGGAAGAACAGTCCTCTAATAATGCTTGAATATTGTTATCAATAAATAAGCATGTGCATCATAAATAAACACAAATACATATTTGTCTCAGTCGCAGTCTCCTGAAGCCGTCAGGATTTGAAACTTTAGCAAATTATTAGTTTACACACCAACACACCTGAAAGCCTCACAGAGACTCCTTATTAAATTTGCATTATGTTTACATGGAGAAAAACAGCCCAAACTATTTCTCTCACAATTGTTTTATATTTTTGGACTTGGAATGTGGACACGCTGTCCTTCCATCCAAACCAGACTGACCGCAGATAACACTGAGCTTCTCATGTAATCCTGGGAAAGAAGAAAAAAAAAATGATGCTCATGTGTCCAAAAAATGCTGAAGGGGTGACAGCGTAGCTACAGAGCCGTGACAGCAGTGTAGCTGAGAACATTAAGGAAGCTGTGGCAAAAACTCAAAACAAACAATCTGCCGCCGTGCAAACTTTCCACATGCTGCTGCTTTCTGTGACAGTGAATCAAAGTACATAAACACACCGCCGTGGTGGGGCATCAGTGTCCCATTCTGTAATGAGAGCAGGCGAGCGGCGCCGCTGCTGTAATATAGCAGAGAATAAAAGAATGTAAACACAGTCTGATCACGTACAAAACATCCATCTAATGCCACAGCGGAAAATCATACCTACATCTCCATTGTGTTGTTAGAGAGAGCGGTGTATAAGTGAGACATGGAAACATGTAAATGTGTGGTTCAGACCTTGGCTGTTCCAGTTCAGACTCTCCTCTGCCTTTCTGAGCTGAGCGTCCATGTCCCTGAGCTGGCCCTGAACCAGAGGATGCTCCACGTCCAGCAGCGACTGCATCACCTGCAGACCAAACAGACAGAGATGTGACTTTCAGCTCCTGCTAAGTGTGCACAAAAATATCATTTTAATATGACAGTGCCACTGAAAGGCCAAGCAGAAGCCCAGAGCGTGCAGACAGGGTGTCGTCCTCATTAAAGTCACCATTGCTGCACCCGTCCATGGATTTAATTGGAGCCGAACTTGTAGCTACCTGAAGCAGTGAACTGCTGTATGTCTAAGCTGTAATCATCTCATTGTGGTCGCGGCGTATGTGTGCCTGAGCTGTCCTCTCTGTGTGGCTGGGTTAATTACATCAGTGATTGCTCCTATATTGCCTTGTGCTCAGTTTCTGTTAAGAGCTCATCTTCATGTCCTCCGATTTATTTAAATAAGGGCCAAAAACACTGATGATCCAGTAACAAAGACACGTTTCATTAAGAATGTATCGCTTCTGTGCATATTATATGAATAATGAGTTCTACTTCTTTACTTAAAAGTAGGTATAATCCACAGTTTGTGTGCAACTACTCTGTTTTAGAATCATCATTTTTAAGGCTCACCATGTTGGCTGTTACAGTGTACCTAAACATCAAATACAGGTAAAGAGGGGGAGCATGAGTGGAGCCGAAAAGCTAGCTTGTGCTGTGATTGATTGGTAGCAGTCATAATTCTGTGTAATTTTAAGTTTTAATACCATCAAATGAGTGAGTGAAAGATTAATTTTCTATGCCCCTAGAGGCTGCAGGGGGAACTGCAATTTATTAAGTTATATTTGAGTGACGTGTGCTTCTTAACCTTATGATGTCACCATCAATCTGCAGTTCCTCAAACGGCCACTTGAATCTGGCAGCCACAACGAGTCAGTTGATATACAAATAACTTTACAGCAGGAAGTTCAAATCCTGACCTTATTGTATCGGCTTGCAGTGAGGTCCAGGTTGGCCACATACTGCCACAGCTGCCCCCTGGTGGTGTAGATCTGCATTGCAGTTTCAGGAATGGCCTCAGTCTGCCTGGCCTCCAGGTACCTCACCTCCCGCAGTACAGACGCCAGCTGGGGGGTGCATCAGAAAGTGCATTCAATCATGTTCTTGGCTAATGTATGTGTATGTATGTAAAAAAATGTATGTGTATGTATGTAAAAAAAATGTATGTATGTAAAACACAACATATTCCAGTGAATTTCAATTTAAGAAGATGTAGGTTAACAACTCTTTAGATCAGCATGACCCAAGAATTTAAAATAAACTGACTAATTAAGAGGATGAATGTGCAGAGAAAAACATTAATTGCCTTTGCTCACCTCTGGGCAGGTGAATGACATTTACCAGATGATGTTTAATAAAACAGATGAGCCTGATGTATCAAATTAATAAATCCCTCAGAGGCTGTTTGTGTGAAGTATGTAAGAAAAGGAAAAACAACCTGCGGGCTGAAGTTGACAGAGATCAGCTGAGTGTCCGGGTCCCTGCTGATTAACGGCAGGCTCAGGTTGTACTGAGAACTCTCGCCCACGGTCTCTGTCCACGCCTCGTACAGGCCGGTGGAGTATCTGCAGTGACAAACAAGTTATTATCACAGAGGAACAATTTCAAACTATAACGATGGCACATTAAAAAAAAAAAAAAAAAAAGGGCTGACGTTTTTATTTCAGCAGGCCACAGGCGTGAAAACAGCTTGTGGAAATTAACATAAGAGACTAAAAGGCATATGATTGAGCCATTTTCCCAATCCTCTGAGGTTGTAAACAGAACGAGAGGCGCTCGTCAGTATCAAGCAGACAATAAGGGCAGGAGGGAGCGCGGTGAAGGAGGGTTAGGTGCAGGCGTGGGGTGGGTAATATGAGGATAAACGCTGATTCATCTGCGAGAGGCTGGGAACAGACAATATGTCAGGGCTCTGTACAGCTATATCAATCTGTAAATAGCCACGATTATGATGAGAACTTCAGTGCGCACTGTGTGCTCCTTATTGGATTTCTGCTGTGAGCTTCATTTCCTGATAGTGGCACCGCAGACGCAGAGGCAATCAAATGCCTTGGTCATGGCCATAAATCACGCTGCATTTTGTCTGTGGGGTAATGAGTGAGGATGCCCGTCCTGTTCCTGACTAGAATATGCATGATAATGGTGGCGTTCATCGGAGGCAACAGCGATGATTATTGCGGCATAACAAGGACTCTAATTTCTGATGGGAGTAAATTGAGGGCAAAGAACTGGTGTTGTTCATCATCCCATTACTCTGCCGGGGCGACATAAACTGAAGGAGTGATATTAAGCCTGTGAAGCATAAAGAATGGGCGTCTGTCTGGAAAAGGATCTGAATGCGTGTGCAGTCTGATGTGTTTCTGACTCACACACATTTACAGTCTCACAGAATAATATCTGGGGTACAGTTGTAATTCAATCTTTGTTAACCTTTTGCAAATATTACCACAGCTTCTGAACTACACTGAATACAGAAGGCACATTTTTAAGTATGAAGGATCTTTGTCACAGCTCCAACAAGCAATATAGACTGTATATAAAGACAGATGACATGACAGCAGCCCAGCTAGTTTTCAAATGCTCAATTTTTTGAGATATGCTCATATTATATCTCGCAGGAAGTGATGTTATGAAAAGTCAAACTACACAAAAAAACTGAAGTGGTGCGACGAGAGGCCATCTTTTTCCAACACGGCAGCGCTTGAAAGTGAAATATTTTTATGTCACTTGGCTTAAATTTGAAATATACACAGTCAATACTCTTTACAGTGGCTTTAACTATGTTTTACTTCAGTAAGAATCAAATGACTGAAGCCTTTAAGCCTCTTTTGAATTCTTGTTTTGGTTGATAACCACAGACAGCTAAACTCTAAACTGTGTAAAAAGTTGTAGGGTGAACACAGACAAGACACAGGAACGCAACAATGCCACTGCCAGGCAGAGTCACACTGTCCACAGATACAGTAGCTCTCATTATGTTTTACGTCCTTTCAGCCTCTTTTGACTTCTTGTTTTGCTTTTACACAGGAGGTTTGGTCGATAGCCGCTAGCTCCACAAGCTGCACTGTCATCAGCAGAGGTGAGTACACATCCTGATTTATATGCATGTAGGTTATAGTTGTTTTTGTTTTGTTTTTTGTCTTGTCGCACTGTAGCAACTAAACTTCCCCTCAGGGATCAATAACGTCTCATATTTTCTGTTGCAAATACACCAGACAGATATGTTCAGCATCATAAAAATGAGATTAGCAGTCAGAGTTGGTGACTTTCGGTTACAAATAATAAAAGAAGTATTTATTTTAACCACTGCTACATGAAGCTAACGCTCTAAAAGCAGTGTCAGACGCTGCATTCTTTCATCTTCAGAAGTATAGAAATAGAAAATCATCCTTTGATTTTCACAGAGGCGAGTCTGATTCCATACAAACAGCATTCCCTTCCTGTGGGATGCTCTATCTTGTACAGGGTTTTGATGTTGGATGTGGTCTATAAGGCCATTTCTCACTTGGCTTCAGTGAGCAGTGACAGAGCATATGGGATTATGGGAGTCCTGTAAAATAATCTGCAGAGCGGCGGCACTGTAATGAGAACATAAATCATGCCCGGAGCTGCATGTCTACATGCTATTCCACAAGGGGCTGCTTCATAACTGTTATACACTCAACTAACAAAATCACAAATGTTCAGTTTAAAAAACAACATTGGCGTTAAATCACAGGGGAAAAAACGTCTGATGAAGGTTGTTTTGATACATATTACTCTGTTTAATCCCTGCTTTCTGTTGTTTTATTTAGTCATGCATGCAGTCTATACATGATGACATGTAGTGCAACAGAGATAAGACCCACACACACACACACACACACACACCTGTCCAGCAGTTGCATCATCTCCTCGTACTTCCGGATGACCCGCGCTCCCTCTGCAGATTCCAGGCACCTGCAGAAAAGATGAAACTTTACAATCCATCCAGCAGCTTTTTAAAGAAGCCAATATTACAAAAGACTCATTTTTATGAGGCCGAGCAGTGAGTGATTAATTCACACTGCGAGCGGCGGAAATGCACGACCACCATCAAATTTCATTTTCTTCTTATTATATGATGGAGACTCACGGGGAGGAGAGGTGTCTGAATTTGGAAAAGGGGGCCTGGATTCTCTGCTGCAGCTGCTGAGCCCATCTCAGCCCCCCGGCTACCGCTGGCATATTCTTATTCACCGGAGAGGAGCCTGAGGAGGGCAGGAGTCATTACACAGAATTACAGGTGGATGCAAAGTGGGCACTGCTGGGCAAAGGAAACATTTTCTAAGAAGTAAACAGAAATGAAACTTTCTTCAAATAGCAGCACACATTTTTACTTTATTAACTTAAAAGGTAATTGTGTTAGGAGCCATGTCGATACTTAGCATTCTCCCCTGTGGCAGATACCACAGCTTGTTTGGATTTTTTGTTGAAACTAAGAGTCCTTCTGCTCTTTATTTACTTCAAACTTTGCCACATATTAAAACATGAGGAAATACCTGCAGATTAATGCACCGCCGCACAGTTTTGAAAGTGGTGATAAAAACTGGTTACGTTTGTCTATAAAGGGACTTGCCTCTTTTCATGAAATGATCTTGACTTTGGTAACTGGGGACAAAAAAATGAGTGGAATCTAAGCCAAGTCATTTTCCAGCAGCTTCTGCAGGCCTGTCGTTTTGCCTCTGTGCACAGAAGATTTGCAGTTTTATCTGAATGTTGTGCTCATCGAGCTGGAATCACAGCCTTTCCCTGTTTTTCTGCATGTTTGTGCCGAGCTCTGGAAGTGTGATCAATTAACTATTCCAAGTCACAAAAGTTAAAAAAAAAGGCATAAACGCAACAAATTCATGTCAAAAAGGAAACAGTGCCGACACAAAATGTCACTTTGACATCTGTGTCACAACATGTATCAACACATTGTTGTGCGTTAGGGAACACACTCAAGGTTATCAATACGTGACTAACAAGCCAAGCAGACATGAAGTGAATAATATCTGGGGTACAACAGAACGAGCAGCATGCTCTCAATGAAGTCACACCCTTGTAGTCGCGTACAGAGGTCTGACTTTCCAAAGATCTGACTCGGTTTAATTAATAAGTTTTAAAAATCACAACCATTCCAAGTTTAATCCCTGCAATGACTTCCACTGTGTCCTTCAGGCGTTCTAATGAATCACACTGTTCACTGATCTCAAACTTATTCCCCCCTCCAAAAGTATTTTTAGGACATTTTGTCACCCAAACTTAAAGGACTGTTTCACCCAAACTACAAAAAGAAGGACATTTATAGTGATGTTATCACAAAACAACAAGGGAGGTTTCCATTCCTTCTCACCTCATTGACATCACTGATTACAAAAAAGAAGGAATCATCAGACTTTCCCAGCCATTCCTGAATGCATCACTTTTCCCGTTTCCCTGCTTACAATGGCAATATTTTATCAAAAATACATTTCAGTGAATGTCTTTGTGTGATAACATTCCACACTCTTCAGCAAAACCAGGAGGCTATGATTGATTGATTTATGACCAGCAGACCTGGTCACAAAAATATGGATGATATCCAACAATAGTTAAATTATTACATATAGCGCATCATCTTATTTGATGATTTATGTCTGTTATATCGCACAAATACATGTTTAAGTTCTTTACTGTAGCCATGAAAAACATCTACAAACTGTTCGGGGTGTTGCTTTTGTTGAAGCACTGCTGTGATGCTTCAGCAGTAAACCTCACTCTGCATCACTGTGACTGCTAATTTTCACACCCAATATAAATGATGTGAAGTAAAATGTCAAAAAAAAAAACAAAGAGAGAGAGAGAGAGACGCTGGACGGGGGACGTCCTCGGCAGAGACGTGAATGCAGCTGAAAGTGTTATGTAACATGCATCGTCATGACTCTCACCCAGCTTCTCTGCAGCTTGAATGTGTCTGTTGTAGAGGATTCTGCAGTCGTCCAGCTCTTTGTCAAACATGGACAAAAGGACAGGGTATCTGTCCAGAGCATCTGCAGACACCAGCGGGCGCTCCAGCAGGCTGCCAAACATATCCACAACCTGCAGACATCACACAGGTGAAAGGCCTTTATGCTTGTTTGCGAATGTGTGTGTGTGTGTGTGTGTGTGTGGGAGAAGAGAGATTAAGTTCCCAGACCTTGAAGGCGTGCTCCAGTCCGGAGGCGTCATCAAAGGCCTGACAGAAGACGGCTCCTAGCCGCCGGTCTGTGTCATCCACCTTCAGTTTGAACTCCCTCACATCTTCCTCAAACTCCTGCAGGGCAGATAGCTCAGCTAAGACCCACAGCCAAAAACACCACTCAGCGGCGCGAGCCAGCACCGAGCCGGCACAGCACAATTCTCTTCACATCTCACCGACTCAAAGATGTTCAGCAGAGAACACCGACTGTTTCCTACAAGCAAAGTAAATTGCTTTTCTTGCTGTAACTCAGGAACATCTTGGTTTAAGCAGCTAGATGCCATTTTGAAAAAATAAAAACGTTGGTGTTTGTCAGTCTGAGAAGCCTTCAGCAGGGCGCTCTCTGTGAAAATGATCCGTACCTTGTTGTTGACGTCGAGGCAGTCATACGGCTTCTCTGTGAACATTTTATGAGCCTCCACAAACTCTTGGTGAAGCAGCTCGACCGTCTGGCTCAGGGCTCGTCCTCGGACGCCTCCGATCTCCAGTTTCTCCAGCTTCAGCAGGTCCAGCGCTGTCACCAGGACGTCCTGAAGTACAACAATCAAAACCATCACTGCACACTAATGTCCCATTTAAAACCTGGTGGAGTGTTTTTTTTTAATGCTCACCTGAATGGTTTTGACTCGGTTAATGAATCCATCGAGTCCAGAGAAGATCAGGAGCGGGGAGAAGTCCCAGGGCCTCACCAAGCTGCCGTTTTTCTGGTACTGGCTCAGGTTGGCGCGGCGGTCCTCAAAGGTGCTCCTGAAAAGCTGCAGGACCTCCAGGCTGGTCTGAACCTTCAGGAGACTCTCTGACAGCTCACCCCTCAGAATCTCCTCAGCGACTAAGTACGCCCGCGCCTGGTGTCAGAGGGCAGACACGACCTTCATCAACCTCAGGCAGGTCCAGTTCTTCCTTGTTTTTGGACACTTATGAATCTCCAGACATTTAATCTGTACTTAACCTTGAGCCTTAATTTGGCCTTATGTGAGTGCAAGACAGTAAAATGCAGAATCCACACAACAAAGAGAGTAGAAGGAGCTCTGAGGAGGGCATGGAATGGGAGACAGTAGCAGCAATTTTGCCTCAGCACCCCCTAGTGGATTAATCCAGCCCGGATGGCTGACAGGTCCATTCTGGCAGCACACTATACAGTTTTTGGCAGCCAAAATGGAGGCTCGATTCCAATAAAGTGAACACAAAGGAGCCAAACAGGAGGGAGTTTTACAGTATGAAACTGGAAAAAAGTGCAGATAACTTCAGATAATATAAGAGCACCACCCACACTGTGGTGACAGGTCATCAGCACAACAAAATGAGCAGCTGACCTGCTGGATGAGGAGGTGACAGGTCTCCTGCAGCAGAACGATCAGGCGCGCTGGTGTGTTGTAGTATCTGGAGTTTGCCCACACCAGGCACACAGTGTGCATCAAAGGGCCGATCTGACCTTTCACATCAGGAAACTCTGCGTTCTCCATGTCCTCAAAGAGACGCTGCAGGGGACTCAGGTAGGTGCAGATGTCCTTCGCTTCTTCCAGAGCTGACGAGAAAAATAAAAGTCAACATGTAACGCATGGAAAATTAAATGTTGACAAACCATCACAGTCATCCTGCTGTTCAGGCTCTTATTACCTGCGAGGACGTCTCGCTGCATGTTTGTGAAAGCTGGACAGTAGCTGCTCTCCAGAGCCTCCAGCAGCATGGCCATCTTATTCACCTTAGAGGAGTGTAACTGCGAGTGGACACACTCCAAATCTGCACATCTATTAAGGGTTTTATAGAAAATAATAATAGTACAGTAATTAACTCAGTAAAAAAAACAACCAGGCTCAGTGGAAGAAGTGGTTTCTGCATTGCTGCATAAAATCTCCACCTCCTAAACTTTTGTCTTATTGTTGGAAAGCTCTGCAGTAACATCATACATTAACACAATTACTCCCAAAGCATGAGGGCTACTCTTATTCTTCAGCTCATATTTTAGCCTAATATTAGCCAAGTAATGCTTCTGTCATTTAGTTAAAGTAGCTGTGCAACAGCTCCACCTAGAGGGTCAATATATGGTTACAACAATCAAAAATTAAGAGATTAATAATTTCCTATTGACATCAAGGTCAACCGAAAGACAATGAAAATTATTAAAATGAATAAAGATTTATACAATAAGAGATAAAGCCAGAGCAATATGATGAAGTCAAAGCAGCTGCAACCAGATGTGCACGTCTCATTTAGAGTGACTTAAATTCAGGAAATTGTGCAACTAACTAATCATTTGGATTTTTACTCGTCTTTCAATTCACCAAAGCTCACATTAGTTGGACAGAGATGACAGCAAAGAGTAAATCAATAAACACAAACATTGAAGAGCATCAAGGTGTATAGAGGAGAGAATTATCCTGAAAAATGCAGCAGGTCTCCCTCCCCTGACCCGAGTCACATTCAAAGGACAGAATCTCAAAACAAGTCTACAAGATTTGCTGTGACAACATACTGCAAACTGCAAAAACACTAAACTTTGAATTAGTACGAAACAAATTAGTTTCAGATTTGAACTTATCAGGTGCCAGTGAAACTGAGGTGCACACACACTCAGAAGTCTCATTTGTTTATCAGACAAACAAACAGGTAAAGGATACTGGCCTCATAAGACTTAATTCTGCCGTTCGAGCAGATTTATTTCAACAAAGAAATAAAGAGCGCGCCAGGCTGCAAATTACATTTTTCACTTGATAGCACCGGTGTTCTGAAGCTCTGAATAAGCAGCACCAGCAAAAACTTACAAAAGAATCCAACTTTAAGATCCTGTGGGGATGTTCTCACATTCACACACACAGCCAGTGGCCACTCTGCCTGTAATAACAGAGGTGCTGACCTGTTCTTCCAGAAGAGCAGCTCAGTGTACGGAGTCGGGTTCTTGCCTTCCAGCAGAGCCTCAGAGGAGTCTTTCTTCAGGATGGTGCGGATCTGATGGCTCCACTCAATCACTGCAGACTCCAAGGAGTGGATAATGCTCTTATCTGCTATTTCCCCCCTGTGATGTTTCACAAGTAAACCCTTTTGAAATGGACAAGCAGGACAAATGATGCATCCACATGATGTTTTATGTCACTGCTGTCTGCTTACAGTTTGTCCGTCTCCAGGGCAGCTTGTTCCATCCTCTCCGAGCCTGCAGGAAGAGGCAGCAGAGTCTTGCCTTGGACTTGACCAGACACCACAAACACACTGGTCTTGAGGTTGTGGACGTGCCGGCTGATGTCTCTGGACATGACCTGCGGCCACTGAGTCTGGTTCCTCCCATTAGAGAGCAGTGGGGCAACAACCTGGAGGAGAGTGAGGAAACAGTGCGTCTCTCAACAGGAACAAATGTTTGCTATGAAGTTTAAAAAGGCCTTCAGGCCCACAGAAGACTTTTAACCACAAACAACTTTTCAAAGTATGAAAAGTGAAAATGTCCATTTGACTAATAAACACTATCATAATTATTATGATTGGTATTCACTCATGAGTTTGCATTACATCATTTTAGCCATTTTAACGGTTAGCATAGCATGTAGCTATCAATTTAGCACAATTTCTACTCACTTAAAATCTACTTAGAGCTTCTTTACAAAAGATCATGTGTTTACAGAACGTATTCTACCAACAGATGTCCCGCATCATTAATGAAGGCGTGCATGGTGCGTAATTGCGCACAGCTTTGGATTGGCTCTTAAAGCGCCGCTTGTGGAAAATCTGATCCACATATTACACTGCATGAGCACAGAATGACAACTTTGGACTAAATTCTGATTAAATTCATGTCATGTAACCTGTCGAGGGCTTCACTAGAGAACTGCTTTAACATTTGTTACAATAAGAATAAAAAAGAAACTAAATGTAGGAAACCTGAACTGAATGTGCTGCGGCGGCCTCCTCGCCTCTAACAATAATTAACAGGTCCCACTCTGCGGCTCACCTCCTCAACCAGAGCGGAAAACTGCTCCAGCGGAGCATAAGACATGTCCCCGCAGACCAGGTTGTCTTTCATGGACTCTGGACTCAGCGCTGCTCTGCTTTGTTTCATGAAGAACACCGCCTTGTTCTTGCAGGCGGCCGTGAAGGAGGCGGCGGGCTGCAGCTGCCCGGCTCCGGTCACAGACACCACCAGAGTCCTCTGCTCCGCTTTGTCCAGGAAGTCCTGCAGCACCTGCCGGCTGTCCTCGCTGGAGACACATTTCTGCCATTTGTCCTGCTTCAGTTTGAGAGTGCGCAGCACGTAGTCTCCTATAAAGTCCAGTCTCTTGTCCTCAGCTGCAGGTGGCTCCTCCATGTCTTCCCCTGCCGTCCCGGGTCAGCGCCGGTGAGTGTATGAACTGATTGTGTCTCGGCCTCCATAGTAACGCAGTGTTTGCATTAATCAGGCCGTTGCTGAGGGGACCTGGAGCTGACCCAGGACCAGGACACCCCAACTAACACCTATTGTCCCCGGACAGGGTTTGTTTGAGTTTCAGGGAAGTTGTTGTCAGAGTGTGTCCATGGCAAACAGCACAATTAACATGAAGGGAACATTAGAATAAAATGGCACAACGTTAAAGGACAATTTATCTAATAAATAAATAAAAATCTCAGAGTCCTTGTGTTTGACTTTGCCTCGTTTCACTAAACAAACTTTTTGAACTTTGACTTCATTTTTAATAAGGAAATTAAACGTTCATTTCGAGCTCATGTATAACAGTGTTTAATGCACCACAGTAAGGTCAGAATGTTTTAACAGGAAACTTCTGAACCTGCATCCTTTATTTTCTTCTTAACTTTTGTAGCTGTGAGGTCATAGCTACCACCAGATTTTCATATTAAGTGTTTAGGGTATGTAAATGGAGGACACGGGATCTGAATGAGAGACAAAGGGTGAGTTGTATTGACTTCATGCAGGATAAAAGGTATCTGCATGCATCCAGAAAAACAAGGTGTCCAAAAGTCAAAGACATCCTGGAGACACAAGCAACATAAACAACCACAAAAAGGAGAGAGAGTCTGTTTCAGGCATGGCTGCACTGTGGTCGACCAGAAGGAGTGCTGGGATGACCAGAGGCCACTGCAGGGTCCAGGATGCAGCAAAATCTGACGCGATGTGAGTCAAACTGATGAAGAGAAAACCTGAAATGAGACTGGACGAGGAGGCATCAGGGAGAAGACTCTGCACGGGGTATCATCTGACCCAGGAGGGGACACGAAGGAGGACACCAGGAGCGGCATCAGCAAACCTGCAAGATCTGAAGGACGAGCAAAACAAGACGACCCAAAAATCTTCTGTTTAAAGTCTTTAAACGGCAGCAAAATTTGAAGACTTTTAATCAGATTTTTTCACAGGTTGAAATGATGAGAGGTCTGCTGCACACATAATGAGAATGGACAGGGAGACTAAACGAAACATATTTGCATATAAATTAAATAGTTTGTACATTTTTGCGATGCTGGAGGAGTACATGTGCTGTTAGGCTTTGTTAATTAGTTTAGGAGAAAAAAAAGAATTATGTTTTACAGCTGCATCCTGTTAGGTTAAGTTTTAATGAGTTCACGCTGCTTTCATAAAAATTCTCCTAATTTATGACATGCTGAGGATGTTTTGTCCTCATCAGCACCATGGGAATGATTTGATTTGATGATATTATAAAACAGAAGCCTGTACTGAAGTTTAAATGTTTTGCAGTTTTAGCTGTCTCACATGTAATTGCCAAAGATGGCCACAAGGTGGAAACATAGCACTTCATACAGCTCAAAGTAATTTTGGGTCAGTGAGATTATCTGAATCTCAGAAAACCTAATCTGAAAGTGAAATATGGAAGCTTCTGATGTGAGATTTACCCTGTTTGTTTCAAAGAGTTCAACACCATCCTGTGTGAGAGAGAAATCACACACACACACACACACACACACACACACACACACACAGCACAGCCGTTTGATGGGATTTGGTGGCAGAAAAATCTGAAACATTAACATCAGACGTCGTCTTTGGTGTGTTCTGTCTCATCCAGATTATGGTGGAAGGGCACCTCAAATGATGTCCAGACTGAAAATTATCACTCAGATTGTCCAGGAGCAGCAGTGGAGACGGAGGATCTGCTTCTCAGAATGACTTTGAAGATTAAGATGACAGAGGGAAGAGACTTTCCATTTCAGAATCAAACGAGCCGCGCGGTCACTGATATGATGGAGCTGCTGGCTGAAATACATAAAGCAGGAACATCTGGACACATGGCTGGAGTCTGTCCCATCCAGCATCAGACCCAGAGCAACACAACAAGCTGTCAAAAGTATGTGGACAATCAGCCTCCATGTTTCTGCTTCCCCATTCAGTCCATTCAGAATATATGAAGTCTGATGAAGGAGGACCTGAGCAGGAAGCAGGTGGACAGACACATTCTTCTGAACAGGGGTGAATCATT
>JAVQJX010050688.1:0-12781 GCA_036025115.1 Ambassis agassizii
TTATTTCTTTAACCCAAACAATATATCCGTGGTTTTAACAAGGAAAACACTAAAACAAGCACCCTGCAATTACATGAGAAAATAAAAATGATCATTAACTTGCGTACTTATGATGCAAGGGAGCACATTAAAACAAAAGTTCAAGGATCTTTGTTTCTTCCACCAAAATACAGCAACAAGGGTCACACACACAAGTCTTCACTGGAAGGACACTTCACACTCATCTGGACTGTTCAACTGTAAAGAGAGAGAGAAGAATTTTAAAGATGTAGAAATAGATGTCATAGATCTGAAGGTAATTATCTATCCTAATACATATTTAGTGTCTGAATGATTTACCCCTAAATGCCTAAAGTGTTAAATATTGAGACACTAATAACGCACAGTGTAAACAATCATGTTTATTTATAGTTCACATATGAATAGGTCACATATGAAAACTTACTGTACGAGGAGATGTCGATCTCCTCTGGTAGCTCTGCTACATTAACCTCGAAGCGGTCTTGGACCTCATTCAGGGTCTTGGCGTCAGTCTCATCTGACACAAATGTGATGGCCAGCCCTTTGGTACCAAACCTGCCGGCACGAGCCACCTCAAGTGGAGAAAACAAAGTTAAAAAAGGTTTGCTTGACAGAAATATGTCCCTGTGTCACCAAAGCTGAAGAGACTATTTCACTACCTTCAAGTTCACTACAAAAACGTGTCAGAATATGGAATTAAAGTTTACCAAATATAAACATTTAGAGACACAACCATAAGAATTTAGCTGGTTGTTGGATTTTGGTAAAATTATTTCCAAAATTATTTTGGAAATTAAAGTATTCTGGTGAATTCTGTTATTGCTGAACTCACTCTGTGAAGGTATGTGTCAGAATCCTCTGGCATGTCGTAGTTAAAGACGATGTTGACTCGTTCAATGTCCATCCCTCGGCCAAACAGGTTGGTGGCCACCAGGATCCGCCGCTGGAAGTCTTTAAACTGCTGATACCGGGATAACCTGAATGACATTAGAAGGCACAGGAATACATTACATGTACACTGTAAAGCACTGCCACTGTCCTATTTACCAAAAACAAACTGGAGTGAGTCACAGGTTTTAGATGTGAAGCAGCACCTACCTCTCTTCCTGTGCCATGCCCCTGTGGATGGCAATAGCAGGAAAGTTCTGCTCTACCAGTAGCTGAGAGAGAGCAACACAGCGATGTACCGACTTCACAAAAATCACCACCTACCAGAAAGCAAAAGAATCTACTCAGACCTGTGCATGTTAGAGAGGGACTGTAAAACTTAGTGCTCTGGATTTAAAATGCCATCATTGATATGGACATGATACTGATTGAACTATACCTGGTTGAACTCGAGCACATCGAGCAAGTCAAACAGCTTTCGGTTCTTCTCGCTGTCCTTTAACTTGCAGTAATACTGCTGTAAGCCATGGAGTGTCAGTTTGGTCTCGTCATCCACAAACACCTCCATCGGCTGCACAAGAAGGAAAAAGAGGACCAACATTTATCTTGCATGTTATAACAGAAATCTCTGCAGGGTTAGGGTTTTAACAAACAGTGCCATTGCATCTGTTCTCCTGCACTGCAGCAAAGCTATGAGGACGATTGTCCCGACCAAGCCAGATCTGCCGAGGAGGGTCACTCTGCCCCTCTGATATGGCCACTTATGACACAGACAGTCACAAGTGGGCAAAGCTAAAAGGCAATTTCAGCACTGACTAAAGCATGTCCACAACATAAAAAAAAACACATTTTTTTGGTACCGATGGAATGTGTGTGAAGAATTCTGAGACTACTGTACTACTGTACTACTCCGTGTGCGTTTTTGATCACCTACAGGGGGACAGGGTTAGGTTTAGGGTTCTGTGAAATGTATTTCACATTATTGCAGAGAATTTAGTGTCATCTGCAATTATTGTATCTTGTTTATTTGTAAAGGAAAGAGTGAAAGTCTAAACAAACTACTATACATGAATAGATGATAACTCACATCCTGCATGAACTTGCGGCAGACGGGGCGGATCTCCTTGCTGAGAGTTGCACTGAACATCATAACTTGCTTTTCATGAGGTGTCAGTCTGAAAATTTCCTGGACATCAGACCTCATGTCTGTAAAGGGGGGGGAAAAAAAATCAACCAAAATTATTATTTATCCAATGTTATCATTTGTGCACATATTTGTATAAGAGGAAAAAGCTTTATCATCACCAGTTTATTTCATATTTCCAAAGTTTCCCACAATTTAAAAAATGGACAGAAGGTCTGTATAGAAATATTTGTCCCCCTTGTCCCACAGAATAACTGTTTTAGCAGTGACATTATAAATCACTTCTATTCCGCTTACTTACCCAGCTGCTCCAGCATCTTATCACACTCATCCAGCACAAAGTGTTTGATGTTCTTCACGCTGAGGGTCTTGTTACGGATGAGGGCCAGTGTACGTCCGGGAGTTCCTACGACAATGTGAGGGCAGTTCTTCTTCAGCACTTCCTCATCCTTCTTGATGGCCATACCACCAAAGAACACAGACACCTTGACACTGGGCATGTATTTGGAGAAGCGCTCATACTCTTTGCTGATCTGGAAGGCCAACTCTCGTGTATGGCACATCACAAGGACAGACACCTGACACGCAGGAAAAAATGACAGTATCGTTAGTAACTAGGTCTACAGGAAAGATAAGATATGTTAGAGGCACTGCCTCTAACATATAAAAGCAATTTCCTCACCAACAAGTACACAGGTGCGCCTGCATGTACAGCGCACAAAGAACATGGCAATTAATATTTTGTTGGTGCTTTTGAACCAGGCCACCCCTTTCTTTTTCAGAACAAACATTCATATTTGTGCAGTATTAAAAATACAATCTCTCCCCGTCACCTGCCTACCACAGTAGAAATCTGCTGGCAGTAACAAAAAAATATTCAATGGGAAGTAGTGCTACAACATACGACAGCATTCAAAAATACAGAGATATGACATAAAAAATCTCCAAAAAAGGGCCAACTCACCTGCCCATCGACAGGTTCTATCTGCTGCAGTGTGGCAAGCACAAAAACTGCTGTCTTTCCCATTCCAGACTTGGCCTGACAGAGGATATCCATGCCCAGGATAGCTTGAGGAATACACTCATGCTGAACTGAAAATAAAGAAAAGAAAGTGATATGAGACTGGAAGTTTCAAATACTGCTGTTGTTTAACTTCTATATGGATATAATCAGTATTAAGTCCACGAGTAAAGCAATCTGAAACTACTCTTTACCTTCAGAAGGATGCTCAAAACCACAGTCAACAATGGCACGGAGCAACTCTGGTTTGAGGAGAAAGTCTCTGAAGCCTGAGCTGTGGATGGAGACGTAGGACCCCTTCACTTCCTTCTTATTTGCAGGGGTAACACTATCATGGACTCCCTGTGGCTCATCATCTTCTTCATAGTCCAAAAGTTCATTATCAACATCATGCTCTGCCATCTATATCAAAGGAGAGAATGCAAAGGATACAGGGGAATCATATATTACATCTCAGATCAGGTCAGCATATATACTTAACGCTATGGCCTTATGAGTTTAATGTAATCACACTTGTGTCATTTCAGAATTAGTGTTGACTGACAAACATTTCCATTCAAATGTATATTATAATCAGTGCATTAAGTATTAATTGCCCGCGCGTAGGTCATATATCGTCATGGTCTGAATCGTATGTCAGCTGCTCCGTACATTTCCAAAGTTAGCGACTACATTCAGGGGTCATATGGTAAATGTTAGCATAGTTCACGACAAACGAGTTCACGATAAATGAAAGTTAAGATTAGCCGGTATGTGCTTGCTGATCAACAGCCAAAGTGATAAATGCCTACTTTTACAATAAGGCGAACTCAATATAGACGATCAGTGTGTCACCCGGCAGAGCAGTCATAACAATGGAGTCGCCCCTCTTCATTCATTCTGGCTAGTTAGCAAGCTAGCAAGCTAGCAGTAACAATTTTATCTGCGTTACTAACTCTCTAATAAAATACCATTGTATATTATAGTTATTACATATTAAAGGTAATTCGAGTGAAGGTGTGCCTAGAAACAAAACGACCTATTGCCGAAAGATAAAGCTAAATGCGTACCTCAACTCAAAACTGGCTAAACGAAAGCCAAGCTAATGTCAGCGCGGTTAGCGTGTTAGCTACCAAAGCAATGTTCAATTTCACATGTAAATACTGTCACAAAGTATTAGAAACATCTGCCCACTATTAAAGCACATTTTCAAAGTCATTGGAATGGTGTAAGAAACCTAAAGGCACTGCATCGTTACCTTGATATGATGCAAATATTCCGCGGCTGTCAATGTGCGTAATGCTATCGAGCTAGCAAGTCGCGACTCACGCCAGAGAGAGCACACACGTATGCTGCGTTCAGGTAATATAGGAACAATTTTTACAAGTTTTTCTCTGCGAAAGACTACCAGGACTTTCCATCAGTCTACGATGTTTTCCACACCATTTGCTCTCCAGACCGTGCTCTAGTCTCATTATAATGTGGCTGTATAAAAAACCGATCCGTGGCTTCTTACTCGTCGTGATTAGTAGGCTAGGCTTTAAGAGAACAGCTCGGACACATTGCAGAGCCTTCTTGTCAAAACGCGTTTCTCTTTCCTGTCTTTCTTTGGTCTTTGTTGTTGGATCTTGTTTCATTCATAGCTTTTTTATCTAGGCTGCGTTTCTCACTTTGGCAAGATTTACATACAGTTGTAGCCAAATTTTCATATTTACCACATTTGGGACAACACGTGAAGGCATCAGCAGCAAAGCGTTTCGTTGCTGAAACTGGTCAGAGTCGCACTCAGCAGCAATAAGTCAAAGTATCTGTGTAACAATTCCAACATCATAGTGAACATTTTCATTATTTGCTGCTAAGAGCGTGATGGGCTTCATCTGTTTTGTTCACTGGATGGATGGATTTGACCAAATACAGACAGCATTAAATGTAATTTACGTTTCTAGAAATTAATATTTTTGCTACATTTTTTATGCTAATACTCATGATCTATTAAGAGGGATTTGTAGGATGAGAATACACCCCTAGACATAAGTTGTTGAATCAATCAGCCCGCCTTATTTTGGCACATAATTAATAATTTGGTTGACATACATACATTGGTAAATCCGTTTAACTGAGACGGCCGTGTGTGTGTGAGACACCTGCATAGCCCCGCCTTCCCGTGGAATAAAACTCAACGGTCATTGGCGCTGTTTGTTGTCATTCTGCAGAGGTTCTGTAATCCGGCCAGGTGATTGGTTGGAGCTACGTCAGTCATTTAGAGCTCTGTAACGTGATTGGAGCGCCCCGCCTCGTGCTGCACAGAAGATAGAAACGACAGCCATTCTGTGCGTTTAACGCTAATGATTGATGCGGCCGTTTATACCACATCCCCGTTGAACTGTTGACTACATGACACGGCTGACATGGTTATTTTAGCGCAGGCCTCCACAAATATTTTTATTCTCTAATTCTGCTCACTCTCACTTCATCACACACACACAGAGAGAGAGAGAGAAACCGCCGCGTGCAGAGGGGTTCCGAACAGCTGTGCGTGGCCGCGGCTGGACGATGCCACTGACGGTTTCTCCGTGTCTGTCCGCGCTGGTCTGTTAAGATTTTAATTAGCTGATAATATACGGTCAACTTTAACGACGGTGTGCTGTGGGAGCGACGATAAACGCGATGGAAACGGAGCGCAGGTAAGTGTTTATGGCTGTTTTTTTGTTTATTTATTTTTCTTAATGGAATGTCAATGTTATCATGAGGCGCCTATTGACGGGCCAACGAGCCAGATTATTACTTTACTGTCTATCAGATCAGAAAATCTCAACAGGCCCACACAGCCTGTGTGCAGCTGGGCTCCTGTTGAAGCCTCATCAACAGCAGCCGCTTCATCCGCAGCTCTATTTATCTATGAAAAATGTTACTGTACGGCAGAAGACACGGCCCATTCATTTGCCCATGAACCATATTTCTTGCTAACGTATAGATAGCACGCTGCCCTACTGTTTTAATCAGCGTCCCCATTTTCATGTCGTGACACAATCATATTGTTGGGAGAAGCCGGTGTAGCAAAGCGGGAATTATGTGTCATTTTTTTTGGCCACAGATGTTGATCCAGCCGAGCCATGAGTCGACTGCAGAGCATGCAGGCCTGTTGTTCAGGCATCTTGAGCAGCAGCAGCAGGCCGGGATAATGAGCTGTCATGTCCAAACAAACCGCTTAATAAAATTAGGCTATGGGCTCTTCAAGGAGCACAGAGATTCAAAGTCCTCAGCTTTCATACATGACTGAGGCAAGAGAGGGTGAATCGCAGAGATAGAATGGGTTTTTTTTGTTGTTGTTTTTTTTACCAACAAAAATTTTCAGATTTGTTCAAATGTCACTGATAAACACAAGCCCATGTCTAAATGCCCTCTAACAATGTTGTTCCTTGGGCTAATTGTCACTTAGTAAATGGTACTATATCTGCCTGAATAGCAGTTATTGACTGATTTGATAACACATTGTTGTGTTGAGTAATTGTTACATTAAAATACAAGGTATAACATAAAAAGTACAACATTTGGTCCTTCAGTGATTGATTTAATCACTAGAGACAGTCAGAATTGGCATTATCCTACATCTTTGGTATAAAGTGGATAAAGCACTCAGCTATAAAACTGTATGCAGCATCACAAATCTGACCTAGTTTGGACATTTTGCAATGCTATCTGTCAGTTGTTACAATAGTCTGCTGCTGAGTCTCCAACACAAAAGTGTTGCTTTTTAAAAATAGGTTAGAAGGTATAAGCTTGGTGACTATGGGGCATCATGTTTACATTCACTTCTAATTGACGCCTGACCCACTGATTGCTTCCAAAAGGGGGAGGAGCTGTGGAAAAAGCCCATGTGACAGATCCCGGAAGTGATTATTCATCTCTGATTACATGACCAGAAATCACTTCAATGGAGCTCTAAAACTGCAGTTGCCATGGCAGCACAAAGCACCTTCCTTTGAAAAACCACATATTAATGACGGGCAGATAAAATACAGCGTCAGATTGTCTCTCTGTTTTACCGTTAAATATGTTTAGACCGACTAGTATGAGAGAAAACCAACACTACTCTAAACTCAGAGGACTATAACTGAAACACAGACTGATTTAAAGGACCAGGTTAGGCACATGTATACATGAATACCATAATAAAATGTAGTAACATGATTTTTTGTGGCAGGGATTATAGCTGACTTGTCAAAAATGGAAACAAGCACTTACCTGTGTTTAGAGTTTATCTCTCATCAATGAATTACTTATTCTGTTGATTGTAATTGCAGCCTAAATGCCTCATTTAGAGCAGGTCCTGCTGAGTAATGGGCTTGTATAAGATACAATGAGATTACTTTTAGGCTTATCTGTAAAATCCACTCACCATGCAAAGGCCCTCTCTCTCTTAAACACACACACATTTCACTCTCAAGGAAACAGGTATCAGATTCTCACATCCTGTGACCTTGTTTTTAAGTGCAGAAGACTTGAAACTTCATTATCTGATCCACAAACACACACACAGTACTGACTGTGATATGTGCACAGCCCAGCTTATCCCAGCTCACCCTTTCCTTTGCACTACTGTGTCTGCCTCATTATTCAGCAGTGTGGTAAGCTCTGGACAGCGTCGTCTAGATAAACGGAGGTGTGTGTACACAGTGTGTGTGTGTGTGTGTGTGTGTGTGTGTGTGTGTGTGTGTGTGTGTGTGTGTGTGTGTGTTGCAGAGAGCAAAGACAGGAGGACAAGATATCATAAGATTTTTGCGCTGCTGTCCAGGTCTTTTATTGTGCGTCGCTGTTGTAGAACAGTAGCAAACATGAGCTGCAAGTGTATGTTACAACAAGGATGGAGTGATTGATCTTTGTCAAACCTGAAACAAGAGGTCTTTACTAAACGGTGTAAATAAGGGCGATGTTGTTTCATTGTCCTTAGTTCATAATGTGAGCATCCATTTACTCCACTAGTGGCTTAATTCAACAAGAAAACCTGAGATGAATAACCAAAGAGGAACACTATGACTTTTTAATACACTGCAGTTATGTGGGTAATTATAATGCACTATATCTGTGCAATGTAGCTTCAAGCTAATGCTGCGTGAACACATCAGAAGTAAAAGATTCAGTCACATTGTTACCCCTCAGGTCTCCTCTTGTCTCGGGGAAGCCGTCACTGCTCTCTCTGTTCTGGTTTCTATCACACTCAGCCTCCTCATATTAGCTGTAGTCACTGAAGAAGTCAACTTTAAGGTTTTCCTTTATGGTGGTTAACAGTATCAACACATTTTATATAAGAGGCAATGCCATTTACAATTTATGGTAATATTATTCTGGTGAAGTCAATGCCAATTTACCCATTTCTCCAGTTGCAGGTGAAAACATGTGACCTTGCAGTCCTCAGAATTGTATCCAAGCTCGTGCTACTAAATGTCAGATCTCTTTGCTCTACAGTAAAAATATTTCAGCTTAAATCTCAATAAGAGCTTCGCTTCTGGACTGTCTGTGTATAAAAAGATAAAAAGAATCTCTTTTGTGAACAAATGTGCAGGTGATGAGTTTGAGCCTGTGCTTGTGTCCTAGTTGAAACCCCACAGCTGTGTTTTGGTTACTTTATGGAAAAATATTGAGATCTATATTTTATATTACCATTTGGGTAAAAAAAAAATAATCCTGTTTTAGTCAGTATTGTCCATGATAAGCATATTGTATTTGTCTTCCTCCCTGGCTTCCCTGTGCACTACACTGCACTTCATTGCCTTTGCTGACGCATAGAAACAGGGAGCAGCTTGATGACCTGACTGCTGTGTTTCACTACAACTGCAGCTCTACAGCTTTCCTTTTTCCTCTGTTGTTCTTGCAGGCTGTGTTTTTATAAGTAGATCTGCAGGTTTTACCCTGTGATTTTATTTTCAGACAAATAATGAGGCAGTAGGCATTTTGTGTGACGGTATGCACATGCTACTCTCTATATTACAGTTCTTTCTAATTATTTATCTGTTTCACTGCCATTGCAACTGTTGGACAAAATGTCAGAACATATAAATCATATAGATTTGTTTGAAATGAACAGGGGGAAATCATTGACTACAGATCTAATTTAATCTTTCAGAGGATGATTTAACAACACAGTCTCATCACACCTGCCTGTTGACGATTCTTTTACACAACTTGCAGTGAGACCATTGACTCTGTCACAGATGGACAATGTTCCTCCTACGACCAATGTACAAATCCAGATGTTTTGGCCTTACTTTGCAGGAGTTGCCCATGAATATGACTGGGAGTTAATGGGCTGTGGTTGTGTTTTCATATTGAGCATAAATGTCTGCAGCTCAGACTGGCAGCTTTGTTAACAAAGAAAAGGTAGTTTTGCCATCGTAGTCATAGATATATGAGTGTGTTGAATCCTTAGATTCTTTAGATTCTGGTTTCAGGTTGAAATCTATCTACGATGAATTTATAGGATCTTACTACATGACTACATCTTGACCCTAGATGACATGAGGTAGCTTTGACATACAAGAAAGCAGTAGTTAAAAAGTCGATCTTATCTCGTTTAGACAATGTTTCCTCCTCTCGGCCTTTTATAAGGCAAACAACAGATGTTTTTTAATTACAACAGGCTGTCACACATCTTGACTGCTGATCAGAATGTGTGACTCTGTTGCTGGAAAAGTATGAAATTCAATATAATGAATGCAACAGAAAAACATGATCTATCACTGAAATACTTCCCCACCAATCTGAGTTCAGCCCTTCTCAACCTGTCAACCCACAATAACACCTGCAGCCTCACAGCAGGGGATTGTTGAGCAGAGCTACACCGTGTGGGCCGGTGACTGTCTGTCATCTAGATGTTAGTTTCACTCCTCTTATCTCTGGTTGCGCTTTCATGTACTAACAGTTGAGCTGTTTTTCTTTTTGTGCTTCTGTGTAGCGTGAAAGATTATGGGAGGTCAACTTACATGAAGACTGTGAAGATGTGCTTGTATGTAGTCCTCCCACCAGGTCAAGAGCAGGTCACAGCAGGGAGAATACCTCCTCTGTACCTTGGGTTCAGACTGGTCAAAAGATACACTTGAACTAGAAAACATTCTTTGTCTAGGTTTTTACAAGTAGAAAGTAGCAGACGGCTACAAGTAGAATGTGTTGGCCCTGCATGGTGTCACATAATACCATATTGGAACTGTATGCTTCATGCAGTTATGGGATTCTGTCTGTTTTACCTGTTTATTTAGTAATATGGTTAAAACCAGTATGTGTACATCAGAGCAGGTTTGTTGGTCTCTTTCTAGAAAAAAAATCCTTTCACAGTTGCACTCAAGAGGAACAAATCATCCAGAGAGGGATACTAACTAAATTTAGAGCAGGATAGCATTAGTCATGGAAAGTAGAAGGAAATGTCTGGAAAACATTCATTGTCCTCAACATGTCTACTGCCCTAAATGCACATCCTCCTCATTGATTCTTTATACCATAGCAAGTTCATATCTGACAAATCCCAGAAAACATCTGCTGCACTGCACCAACATAAGAGGTGATATACAGTCCTCTGATTTGCACTGTGCCGTCCTTACATGAGGGCCGTTTAGAGAACAGATTGTCGTTACCATACTGATGAAGCTGGATGAATGATCTCAGGAAAGCAG
This sequence comes from Ambassis agassizii, assembly GCA_036025115.1. Lineage (NCBI taxonomy): Eukaryota > Metazoa > Chordata > Actinopteri > Ambassidae > Ambassis > Ambassis agassizii. Next base: position 10,718 of record JAVQJX010050688.1, read on the forward strand.
TGCAGAGTGATGTGGGCATAAAGCATGCTGCTGTGAGGACACAGTCCAGTTCAATGCTGAACCACTCATGCAGTTATATATTTCTGTTCAAATAAGAACCAGGTCATATTTTACAAGAAATATTATGAATTGCACGTTAAGTGCAATGCAATGAATCTCTAACCATCTAACTTGTTCATAGTCTTCCTCAGTCCTCGGAGAGCCAATTCCATGCATCAGTTTTACATAATCAAATTGTTCTGACTCCATTTATGGATTTCATAGAACAGTCAGGGAAATTTGCGTTGAGCAGCAGGGTAAGTAACAAACACACAACACATCCTCTTTTAACAATGGAACACTTTGAGGACTGTGGAGCCCAGCAGCAGTCACAAGGACAGGCTACAGAAGTTGAATAGCGTGAACTCAAACAGGCCACGTGTCAGTAGCCAAACATGACATCATGAGTTTGAACAACAGCGAGGTTAGCAGCTACAGATAAATGAAGGGCTCTTGATGTCACAGCAAGAACGCCCTGGAAGCAAAAGTCAGGGTCCCTTTCTAAAACAGCTGATTGTTTTGGTTTTTCATTTACTAAAGGCTGATTTTTGTGTTCATAGTTTTTTTTTTACTGTGTAAATGATATATACTTAATAATAACTAGTAGCTTACATAAACACGTATGTCTTCTGGGAAAATAAAGACCTGTCTGTAGTCGCTTGGTGTTTGGAAGATCAAAGCAAAGCGTTTGCTTATTTTATGTTACCCTCCTAGTGATAATAATATCTCCAGGCTGGCTCAGTCTTAATGCCACCAAGCACAGAAATGGACTGAAAAGCTCCTTTGCACTAATGAAAACTACTGTATTTTATACAGCGCCCTGCACTGCAGTTTGCATGCAAACCATGCTCACATCACTAAAACATGGAAGGGCAAAGGGGATGTGGGTTCATGTTTGGATGACTGGAGGTGGTGTGCGTGTATGTGTGGAGGAAGGTCAGAGGAGCAGACAATAGCCCTGTCTGTTTGTGTAGATGACGAGAGCTTGGAAAAGATGCGTTCAAGCGGAGACTATACACAATACCATAATTGTGTATGGTGATATAGATGAAGGAGCATTTAAATACAAGGTCACACATTTTGTGTGTACCTATAACACAGTAGGAGTCAACTATTATAGCACACAGTCTGTTCCCTTGCATGATAACATGTGCACTGACATTAAACTTAAAATATAACCACGCAGGCTAAACAGTTACTTGTCATGTCGTAAGTACACAAACACAAATATAATGGATTACACCTTGCACCATCCCCCACAACCCCCGTCCCAGAGCCCTGCAGTTTCTTCCCTGCACACAGTGACATTATACATATCATACAGAACAACAGAGCTTGTTTTGCCTTGTCAGAGACCTTCGCAATGTCCTTCCATTAACCAGTGTGTGTGTGTGTGTGTGTGTGTGTGTGTGTGTGTGTGTGTGTGTGTGTGTGTGTGTGTGTGTGTTTATTCCTGCATGACTCACACCTTTTATTGACCACAGTGACACAGCTGAATATCCCTCTGTAGTGCAGGAACCTCACCACTGAAGCATCACTATGTATTGTCATAAAAGGTTAACACTTGAGAAGATGCTTTCATGTCAGTTTCTGTTTCAAATGTTTTATTTTATTAAAGTCTAGTGCTGAGTCCCAGCAACAATAACTGAAACCCAGACGATAAAACTCGGTGGTGAATATCGTGTGAATACATAGTGTAGTATGACTGATGAGAGGTTTGCACATCTGTCAGATGTTCTTTAGATAAAAAGGACATGAATGTGATGTATGGATGGAACTAAATTCTATGTATAATGAATGTGTTTTGCATTGTTTCTTATAGGGAAACCATTTTATAAATGTGATTGGTTTCATTGGCTTCTTAATGGCTCTTTTGATGAGGCTGGATGCAATGCATGAATGTGGTCCTTGTTTCTTCTTCTTCTTGGGCAGTGTTCAGACAGTTATTATGCCTCTCTCTCTCTCTCTCTCTCTCTCTCTCTCTCTCTCTCTCTCTCTCTCTCTCTCTCTGATTCTCTCTTGCAC
>JAVQJX010050689.1:0-12479 GCA_036025115.1 Ambassis agassizii
TATGCATTTAACTTATTTTTTAGGAAATTAAACATGTTGTTAAATATGTTTTGCAGATAAATTAATAAATGAAAAAAATAATGATAACAGTTATATTAACAAAAATAATAAAATTATAATATTAATTAGTATTAGTATAAGATGAAAATAAAGAGATGATAAATAAATAAAACCAGTATTATGATCATACTTATTAGATATAATTTAATGAATCGCTCCTCATGTTTATGAAGATATTTTCAGCGCGTTCATTGTACGGTCCCTTTAAGAAAAGTCACATGACCGTCACATGACGCGGAAGTAGGCCGTTTCAGCGTGCTTGTGTTTACAAGCGTCGCTTACAGCGTGCTGGTTTCGCTGCGTAAACAAACAGTTAAGTTATCATTGTAATTCACAAAACATTAACATTCCAATTTTACGCCAGGAACGTAGTTAACGTTCGTCTTTTATACGGACGCGGAGCTTTTTGTCGTCAATGTTGAGGTAAGTGTATGTGCAGAGGTAATGCCTGCGCGTAAAATGAAGCTTTTATCATGTTTATCAGGATGCTGGCTACACTTTATCAGTGTGTGTACATTCTGACAGGTTTAAGGTGTGAGCGCAGCTTGCGTCTGTTATGTGGAATACATGCATTCAGGCAATAGAAGGAATAATTTAACTGAAGCTATTGTTCAAAGTCAATGTTTTTTTTTATCTGTATTTTTGTCTGAAATATAGAATATAGCATAAATTAAATTCTGCCTTCAGTTTGTTAACACTATGTTTCTGTTTCATCATCAGCAGGAATAAAAAGTCTGCAGTCTTGAGATAAAGTGACCATGAGGCAGGGCAGTGAGTCTGTGAACCTTCCTGCCTGTTTCATATCACACCATGAAGGTTTTCTTGGAAGCATCAAAAACTTTATCGAAGACTTTGTGGTGACTGAGATCGATGCTGATGGACAGCAGGTAGAGACAGCAGCAGCCTCCCAGGCAGCAGGCTGTGCCTCCACAGCGGCCGGCAACAACAGGAGCAGAGCAGGCTGTAAGGAGAACAGCCGGCCTGCAGCCTCGCAGGACGGGGACGTTTCACTGGAGTGGGGCGGCGACGTTCCTGTGCCTGGTTTAGGGAATTTTGATTTAGGTGTGATTTTAGGGCAATCAGTGAGCGAGGAGCTGGAGCAGTTTGTGTCGACTCTGAGAGATAAAAACCCAGCTGAGCTGGAGCTCTCTCTGGGATCCTTTACCGACAAACACCAGAGAGCCAACGTCCACCGAGCGGTCAGACACCGCTTCCCCTTCCTCATGACCATCACCATTCAGCCTGAGATCAGAGTGAGGGAGGACCCAGACTACAGAGAGCTCTCACAGCTGGTTAGAGAAGACGAGGCAGAGGACTTTTTTAGGTTTATAGATGCTAAAGTGCAAGGGTCGTCGTATACGTTTGGCCCAGATGACAACAAGGAGCACCGGACTGCGGTCCACCACTTCCTGAACCGAAGGTTTGGGAAACTGGTGGAAACTAAAAGCTTCATTGATCAGGGGAGGACCTCAATCTCAGTGAGGCTGAGGGAGCGGGGAAGGCCGAAGAAGAGATCGGCAGAGGAGCGTAAGGAGGAGGAGGTTTACACCGGTAAGATCACCGCTGCTTCTACTGACCTTTTGGTTTTTGTCTCAAATAAAACATTAAGTTGTGTGTTTCAGCGTTCACTCTATGTAAGGAGAACCTGGAGACTCTGGAGGCCATCAGCTACATGGCAGCAGCTCTGGGCATCCTGCCGTCAGATTTCACCTACGCTGGGATCAAAGATAAACGAGCCGTCACCTACCAGTCCATGGTGGTTAAGAAAGTCTCGCCTCAACGGTAGTGCTGCTTTACACTGTCTTAAGATTCTGTTTGTCTACGACGGCCGCTTATCTGCTGTTACGTATCATCAGGTTGAAAGAGAAGGCGGCAGAGTTTGAGAGGAGAGGCATACGTCTGTCTCATTTGCGTTCCGTCTGCGAGCCTCTCCGGCTCGGGCGGCTGCGGGGGAACCATTTTGACCTGGTGGTCCGTGACTTAAGGCCACACGGGGACGCCGACACGCATTCTTCTGGGGCGGACAAACACACTCGCCTGGTAGCACTGGTGAAGGAAGCAGTGGACAACGTCAAGGTACTTTTTTAAATTAAACTCTAATAAAAAAATATGAAGTTACATTCTTCTTTTTTCTTTGTAGACTAGAGGTTTCGTTAACTACTATGGACCACAGAGGTTCGGCACGGGACAGAGTGTTCAGTCTGATCAGGTGGGACTGGCTCTGCTCAAAGAGGATATGGTGAGTGATGATCAGAAAGGCGAGCTGTGGCTGTGAGCTTCTGGTAACAAAGCGATGTTGTGCTTCAGGTGAGTGCTGTGCGTCTGTTCTTCACTCCTGAGGACGGTGATGACCCTCAGAGCCACGCAAAGAGACACTTCCTACAAACTGGTGAGAGAAATCTGACTCTTCTAAGTGTGTGGACGCATAAATCTCCTACTGATATATCACTACTTTCTCATTTTTCATATTAGATAACGCAAAGGAGTCTCTGGCTTTGATGCCGCTGTCTAAAGCCAGGGAGCGGCTGATGCTGCGAGCCCTGAACCGCTACGGTACCGGTCCAGATGGTTGCACCCAAGCCTGGCTCAGCCTGCCGCACAGCACGAGAGTGTTCTACCCTCATGCCTACTGCAGCAGGTCAGCTACGAGATGATTGAGATTTTTTTTGTGCACTATTGTCGACATAAATGTGATGTGTTTTTGTGGTTGTCAGAGTGTGGAACGAAGCTGCGGCACACAGACTGACTACACTGGGTCATAACGTCAGACAAGGAGACCTGGTCTGGATACAGGATGGTCAGAACAAAATGGAGGAGGCGGGAGAAACCAGCACAGCTCAGGTAAGAATGAATTTTACCCAGGAGATCTTGTAAAGAGTTATTTAATTACATTTCTTTCTGTGCTTTTCCAGATCCATGTGGTGACGGATCAAGAGGAACAATGCGGCGTCTTCACACTAGGACAAGTATGAAGCTTCTTCTATTTGATCCGCTTGATTTTCTGATTTATAATCTCTGCTATGAACTCTATCATCCTCTCAGGTTCTGTTGCCGATGCCAGGAAACACGGTGAAGTACCCAGAAAACGCCATGGGGACGTGGTACCAGGAGAGACTGTCCAGAGACGGTCTGAGCGGCTGTCGCTTCAGAGTCGGTAACCTCAAACTGAACCTGCCCGGCTGTTACCGCCCCCTGCTGGCGATACCACACAACCTGAGATACCAGCTTCAGAGAGCGACGACAGGAGAAAGGAAGCAGGACTCTGATTCGCTCACTCTCACCTTAAACTTCGACCTGAACTCGTCCTGCTACGCTACCATCTGCCTCAGAGAGATTATGAAGTGTGACGTCTGAAGCTCAGAGTGACAATGTTTTTGTAACATACACAGTTTTGTACTCATGGTCATACATTAATCTATAGTGTTTTTGGTTTGTTGTTGAAATGTGGAACAGAAAAAAAAAAGTGCAGTTGATGAGACTTATAGTAAAAGCGTGCCACTGCCAAATGTGAACAAAGTTAAATGTAAAAGCATGTGTTCTGTGCCAAGAATAAAACCTTTAGAATAATGAAATCATCTTTATCAACTTTAATTTAACCAAATCTTCTGGGAAAATTAGGGACCTCTTCTTACTGTACTGTCCTCTTTGTGCCACCAGGGGGCAACAACAGACAAGTCATGACCTCATGTTGCTTCAATTTACTCTTATCAGAGTTGGGATGATTTTAACTTCCTTATCTGGGAGACTGAAAACAGTCTGACAGGCTAATAATCATATTAATCTGTCACAGAGTCCACCACCACAGATTTGCTCTGGCAGTGAGAAAGCAATTTTACAAAGCAATAAAAATATAATGAAGCATAAAACTGTGGCATGATTACGCTGCTGAGGGGCAGCTTTCAGGTTGGAGCCAGCGCTGCCTCCTGTGACTAATTCATGGAATTTTGATGAGCATATAAAACCTCTCATGAATACGCTGATGTACCTCTGAGCTATTTTTAACACGGACGACAGCTGACTATATGTTTGAGTTGAAGGTGGGTTCTGACATGCAGCCTGTCATTGAAGCAAAGCAGCGCTTGATGAAGTACCTGCCTGTGAGCTAAAGTGTCTGCCAAAGAGACACATTAGTAGTAATGAGTTTCTTCACACACACAAATGACGAGCTATCCAGCAGAGAGGAGAGAGGATCAGTGAAATCCTTGTACTTACAGGGTAAATCTTAGACATTATTAAACGCTTTGTTGCCTCAGGAGTCAAACTTAATCTTGATTTATGATGTGAAAGTTCATCTGTTTTACTCATTTCATGACACGTTTTCAAAATAACAACAGCAGTCATGGTGAGTTTTTAGAGGACGATGTGACTCTTCAGACAGACAGACAGCTCTGAGGGGCCGCTTATCATCCTCGGGCTGATAAATGTTGACCCACTTCAGCAGCAAGGATGACAAATTTATTACCCAAAAACAAGGAGGAAGCTAAGAAAGACGTGTCACAGATGCACTCTAGACACCACCACGGCTGCTCTGTTTGTCACTTATGAAACTTAAGAAATCAGACCTCCAAGAAGTGCTCATCATCAGTGTCAAAATGGTGACCTCTGAGCGGGAACAGGCTGAGTCATAACTGTCTCATAAGATCAGTGCAGTGAGTCTCCATAATATAGTGTGATGCTTAGCGTAGTCCACCATCACAACATCCCAGAAAAGAGATAAGATTATTGTCCATTTACATTGAGGAGGATGACAAATGTAAATAAGCAGCCAAATTACATGATTATGTGATTAATGTAGGGGAAACACACACACACACACACTCTGCTGACATTTGACCCGTCTCAGTTCGTTTGATTGACAGGAGTGTTTTCACTAGAGCTGATGTGTTCATGTACACGTGTATGTGTGTGTTTTGAGCTTGTCTGTGCCTGTGAAAAGACAAAGCGTCTGTCTCTGTGTGTGTTGTTGTTTCAACCATGTTGCTGCAGGAGCCACCGCTCAGTGTGATGGTCTGTGTATACAAGGTGACTTGTGAGAAAGAAAGCAAAAGTGAAAGCAGTGGACCCGGCCTGTCACATGTGAGGCGCCTGCATGTGGAAAATATGCTGACCTGATAACTGCAGCAGAGATATTGATGAGTGGAAAAAGAGGGGAAACAGCTGCGCCTGTGTGAGATGAGATTGATTAATGGATACATTAAAGCTCTATATATGTAAAAGAGTTTGATCCATGCTGAGATGTGAATCAGATCCAAACGTCACTTAGAAAAATTGCCAAATGTGGCACATGGCTGCGGAAAATTATTTTTATTTATTAATTAAATCTGGCAGGAAATAAAGCACCAACTTACTATAGTATAAAATACTCCTACAACATCTGGCAGCTAAAATACACAGGCTGCTGGGTGTCCGTTCAGTGGAAAAAGTTAATTTCCTGCCCTGTTTGTGACCCAAAGCAACAGCCTGCTCCAACATAACACCGGCAGGATCGTGCTAAACTGCCTGCACATGAGCCACTAATGGGTTACATGCTACAACTGGGAATTTTTCTCACACTGTAAAAGTTAAGAGAGAAAAAAAACAAACTGTTAAACCTTCTGCACGGGTACACTGAGCACTGCAGTGCTGGGACGCTCAGGAAAGTGAAGGAAAGCTCATTATTTTTAATGACGTCTCTCCACTGGCAAAAAGAGAGAGAGAGGACTGTGATGCTAAAATAGTAAAATACCTGAATGCTATACATGCAGTGAGAGTCAGGAGATGGTTAGCTTAGCTTAGCTTAGCATAGAGATGTGGTTGAGGGCATGTTTAGTGTCCTAAACACAATTTATTTCCAAGTAAAATTAGTATAAATTGAAATATTAGCATCACAGCTATTGTTTATGCTAAGCTACATGTGTTTAATATTTATGCTATGTTCCTGACATGATTACATACAAGACCACTGTGTTTCAAAAACAATGATAAAGGAGCCAGAAGTTAGCGATAGATGTCCACAGATTTGTAGAGCTCAGATACGGCATCAAAACAAAAAGCAAGATACGTGTCAAACTACACTGTTAGATAAATAACATTACAAGCAGAAATTGTTTACTTAAGATAACTGCACTGGATAAAAAAGGATGTTTTTGCACCTCTCTCTCTTTTTTACATCCATCAGAGTCTCTAGCTGGTTTGGAGCCTGTAGTCCTGTTATTACCTTGTTGACTAAATCCCAGCTTTGTGTGTGTGTGTCCATAGAGACATAGGAATGAAAATAGGAGTGAAAGCTGCATCGGAGGAGCAGCTGCAGCGGTGCTGCCCGAGGAGGAGAGTCAGAGCTGTCTTCATGGTGATTGATGGAGCGGCTTCCTGTCCTGATAGAGGTTACTTAGGAGCTTTTTTTCTTAAATATTCTGCCATCTTTTCACACTGCTGCACCGACCTCTTGTTTACATATGATATAAACCAAATTATCTCACACACAGCCATGCTTAGACCATTAGATAATATGTTGAGGGAAGTAAAAGCACTATTTATCATAGATGAAGGCTAACACACATTATAGCCGACTCACAATGCTGTTATTCTCTCCTTGTCTACACAAACAGTCAGGCCGATCACACATATATTTTGACCATGTTTGGTTACTGACACTTTCAAACCTGAAGCTAAATTAGCTTTTTAACTAGCTGCCTTCTCTACGTTCACCTGAAACTGCTGTCTGGTTCCAGACGTCGCTTAACACAACACAGAGATTCTGCAAACCAGCTGAAAAGACAGATACGCCAAAAAACAAAAGGCGGGTTAAGAAGCAAGAACAGTTCAATGTCTAATTAAATTTAGTATGAGGGGAATTTTCCAAGAAGGGACTCTTTGTTCAGGAGCATCTGGAAAAACGTGTGTGTGTGTGTCTTTAAAAAAATAACCATTCTTCTGCAACAGGAAATGGATTTGGTCTTATGAAGAAAAAAAAATCATTCATCATCATGAATGAACATGAAAACATTGAGCTGTATAGTAGAAACAACAGATGCAGGAGGTTTGGATGGAGATGGAGGGAAAGAAGGCCACACAGGCAGAAACACATTTTAAAGATGTTTGGGATGATAAAACATAACCATTCTGTAGCAAAAAGCATCCCATGACTGATTTTCTCCCCATTGTTGAACTCTCTTATCAGCGCCTTGCTATGATTTGAGCAAACACAGCGGATAAGTGGACCGCCATGCCCTCCTTTTTATTCACTGACACGGTTCTTTGAAGGAACACAATGCCTGCACGTCTCCCTGATCTTCTAAGGGAGTTCAACACATTCAGATAGAGACACGAGAACATCCGTCGCAGTCAATTTATCGCAAATAGAATAATCTCCAACGCCAACACAGTCCATCTGTCAAAATAAGGCAAGACGGAGAGACTGGATGTTAGATGATGAATGAACCTGGAACTGGGATTAGATTGCAAACAGTCATCCAGGCTCAACAGGAGAGTCTAATGTCAAAACAAATACATACACACCCTAACAACCCTCCTGACAGATGGTGCACATCGTGGAGCTACACCACGAGTGAAGGTGATGTTCTCAGTTGGTGATGGGCTGTAGATCTAAGCTGAGGCTGTACACCATCAGTGAGCGCGGTTGGTGGATTAGTGAAATGTCTACAGGAAAAAGCAGTGATGGTGAGATGAAGCCTCATGAGGCATCGAACCACTTGAGCCAATTGGTTCGAGAAGGGTTCATTTCTTGAAGCTTCAGGTGCACACGAAACCACCTACTGGCCAAGAGTGTAATCACAGGCAGCTCTATCTGAACCATGTGCTGTGTTGAGTTTTGTCTGTTGGGATTGACTATAAATTACAAAAAAAATCTATGACCAAACATAAATGATCACATATGTGTATAATAAATTGCTGGAATGTATTCTGTGTTTGTTTCCTAACATGGTAATATCATAATATGCAGGTTGTGCAATGTTTTTCTGAAAATAGGCACAATCAGGCAGAGGATTTTTTTTGATTCATTGTTCATTTTATTCAGAAATAAGAGTTTCTCAACAGTTTTAACAGGTTTTAAATGATTTCCAAACTCTCCAAACTCCAAACTGACCGCAACTCTCCTTCAACAGCCCACAGTTTGAATGGAGCCTGAGGGGTTTATGTAGCTGTTGAACCTCTTGGCAAAATCTGAACCGCTTCCCGAAGCAGCCACGTGGTACAACCTGGCAGCGAGGCTTCGGACATCATCCTTTTTGGCTCCTCCCCTAAACGAAGCAGGCCTCGATACGCGCTTTGCATTACTCGACACACGCTCCGAAGCCTCGGCACATCTCATAACATCACTAGGAAAAAGAAAAACAGGATGGTGATGCGGTTGCTATGGTGACAGGCTGCCTCCCACAGGGACTCAAAACAGCACTTTATGAACCAGTAACCAAACTAATGTGTACAAAATATTCCATAATAACTTAAGTAGTCAAACACCAGTTACATTAATAACTATTCTTTTTATCTGTTATGCTGTCTCAAGTCATTTTCAGCATGTTAGCGTGACTACATTCATATTTTCCACATCAGCTTACCTAAACCATAACAGCGCTCGAATTAGTCATGCAAAAAAATCAGCGTACTTCATCTCATCATTTATTTTGGAATGGATAGCTCCTATTTTCTTCTGTTCAGTTATTAGCAGAGGAATTTACTTCCAATGGAAGTGGGCAAATAAGGCAAATAAGTAGTAATATGTGGCACACTGGCATCAGACCAGCGTGTGAAATCCATCAGCTTATTTGAAACGCTGTGTATGACACTGGAAAAATCTGCTCATGTTGTGTTGGCCAGGACTAATGTGGGCTGCAACTTTTTTTTTTTTTGACTCTGACTGTATTGTGATTTATTAAAATAAGGGGACCTAGCATAGTCATCTCCTACACCTTAAAATTGTTATGTAAATCTAAGATCTGTCAGAGGAGATCAGGGATTCTTGTGTTTGAATTATCAGTGTTCTAGCGTGAGTGCATCTGTGCAAGTCGAATTTCTGTCACATCTGGCTTATCTCAGCCTGTGGAGGAGAAAGATTTCCATACTTATGTACATGCTCCTCTCTTCCCCTCTCATCTGTTAGAGAGAGTGCTGATTAGCTTTTTAGGAAAGTCAGACCTCTGCGGTTTGGAGAGCATTTCCATTATACAAAGTGGGTACTATTACTCTTCACAAAACAGATGATTTTAATGCAGATATTTTTAGTGATGGTCACACTTTGACCAACACACACATTAAATGAGACCATGCATACTGGAAATATTAAGTGTCCATGTGTTAATGGAGTGCTGGGCCTTTACAAACTGCCAGCAGAACTTCAGTATACATTGGCTTTGCCTCAGTATAAAGTGTGTGATTTGGGATCAGGTGTGTGTTTCCACAGCAGCAGCTGAGCAGCTGTTACCTCGTCTTAAAGAATTTAAATTGATGCACAGTCCAAGTTCCTACATCTGCTGGCTATTTCTCTGTTTCAGCTTGCTTAAAACAAGACCTGACTCCGCTTTTAAGGTTGTGAACTACGCAGAACGCTCCTATAAAATATAACCGGTTCAGCCGATTTTTTTTCCCTTCCCCTGTCCTCACAGGTCCTGCTGGAGGTATGATATCGGATGACACATTCCCACACTAGCAGTCAGCCGTGGGAGAGTGGGGTGGATCGGTGGGTGGTTTTCGATCTGGCCTCACACGTGCCTCAGTCAGAACTGGCCCACATTAGACACCTACTCAGATAATGCAAACTGTAAGAGTATGCAGCGCGTGAAATACGCAAGAAGGTCCACGAGATAAGAGAGAAGACAAGCTCAGGCAGCTAGCTTAGCATAAAGAGATAAACAGGTATGTATGTTCCTGACTTCACTGTGACGTCTGATCACACTGCTATGAGGTGCCTGTGATGTTCATGCTCCCACTGCGGGAAGAAAAAAAACCTCATGGCACTCATGTTTCGCAGGTTGTTGGACTAAACGGTGAGAATCAAGCGTCAGAGTTCACCATGTGAATGTACAGAAAGGAGACGGAGCATTTTTGAAGGCATGTGTGCGAGGAAATCTGTAACAAATCTATTTCCCACAAGCATGCGACCCCTTTACATCTCAGCATCACCAATTCACAACAACCCATCCACATGTTCAAGCACTAGCTGGCTGAGTAAACAAACATGTGTTTGTGATGTTTATTCTTTCTGGCTTGAGGTTTTTAACATTTGAGCATAAAGTTTCATCATGAACCACCCCTCAGAGCACAATGCTGATTAAGGACAGATTTCACTGTAACAATAGACAGCATCCAAGAAAAAGCACAAAGGCCTTCGTTTTTGTTGGAGCTGTATGTTACTGATATGTCAGTCTGATTGTACAGTCCTGAGGTGCTGAATTCTGACATCAGTGATGGAAACTCATCTTCATATTTCTGCCCATCAGAACCCGTGTCACTCCAGAGGAAGTAACTACCCTGATTGGACACCTCCACCCGCAGCTCCCTCTCAAAGAAGAATACAGGCTGACGTCCAGGAACGCATGTGGAATGATCTCACTCACTGGCCAACATGTTTCTGGCACAAAAGTGACATATTCAGTGTGAATTTCAAAACAAGCAAAAGGACTTTGCCTGCTTTTTTCTCTCGAGTGGTGGTCCGTGTCACTGGGTGGCTGGTTATTAGTGTCACAGGCCATCACCTTCAGCTTGGATTAAATCTCCTTATAAGAGCCTGAGCAATGTTCCAGACTGAACTGGATTTAGTGAAATACGCCTAAATTAGCGTGTGATAGCGCCTTAATGCCTCTGACTTGTTTCTTTCTTTTCCTTCCCTGGCCATGTGAGAGGTGCCGGCAGCCAATACAAACTGCATCAGGCTAATAGTTTGGTCACTAATGGATGTTATTGTTGAGTAATATGAGCATTCATTGCCAGGCTGTGTTAGAGGAGGGATCAACGACTGAGTGAATATTGGTAAAAGTGTTGAACTGAAAACAGTTTGTGTATCAGGAAGTGCTTCTAGTCTAGTTTAGGTCAAAGCTAGATATTAGCATCAGTGCAAATGACTAGGAATGGTTAGCATTTCACAATTTAGCGTGTTAGCTACACACAAGATGCTATTTGCACAGATTACAGTGCATGTGTGTAAGATGATCATGACTGCAGGTTTTTCAGACTGTGGCCAAAACAAAGCTTTATCTGGAGATCCCGCTCCTGGCTTAAAGCCCCTGAGTCTGTCTGCTTTAGACAACACACAGATATCCTCCATCTGACAAGAGTGACACCTACACTACACAAAATACTTCTCAAAGCACGCTGAAGACACCAGATCATGTGACACAACATCCATTCGCTTTCTTTCTAAAGATTGAAAACACATGCACACGATAACATTCCTGTTGGGGAAATCTTATCATCAGCCTATAAAAACTCCTGTTGGTTTGTCAGCTTACATGCTTTCATTTGTGCTTCAGTATAAATCACTTTATATCACCCTAAATGATGGATATTTTTTCATTTTTGGAGCCAAATGAACGGTAAATCTGTTCTATATTGTTCATCCTGCACACCTGATAGGTGGACACGCTAGTTAAATGCATCTTTAAACATGTATTTGTACATTATAAATACACTAAACTTCAAATGTGATGGCCCAGTTTGTGGCTTGCTGAGCCAGGCAGACAGCAGCCTATCTCTGCATCACAGATTCACTGGGGAAAGGAAGAGCATGTCACAACAGATCAGGCAGTTTGTTAAAAGGCAGAGTCACACACTAATGGCAACAGTGTGTTTTCTCCCCTTTAGCAGATGCCTCAGCGGCTAGCTCCAGTTTTCCAAGGATAACTGGAGGCGGTTATTTCCACGCAAGGGGTCAAAACCAAACATAGAGGGCATCATTTGGAGGCAGGTTCAGGGGGAGTTCAAGGAAAGCAAGGCATCATTTTAACAATTAGCCTTGATGTGAGGCCCTTTTGAGTATAATATTTATAATCATCATCAATCAGATCAACACTTCCTGTTTGCCTGTTCTCCACCCTGTAGGTAGGAGGTATTTCTGCACCTCTACTAAATAGCACTGACTGTAAAATAATGTTCAAAGCTTCCCCATAGGCTCCTGAAGAGCTGTTTGAAGCTCGGTGTTTGGTTCCCTAACGCTCTGACAGCCGCCATGTTTGCAACGTCACAGTCCAACAAACTGCCAAATACAGACAAAGAGGGGGAGTCAGAGTGGAGCTGAGGTGGGCGGGCAGTCGCCAGTCAAAGCCAGTCAAAGCGGTAACGCCCATAATTATGCGTAATTTTAAATCACAATATAATTAAAACGAGTGAGTTATAAAGAAATTCACCCCCGTACAGTTGACACTAGAATAAAATCTATCAGTTGAGACCAGAATGGCGTTTTGTACCAGGCTGTAAACATGTTTATT
>JAVQJX010050696.1:0-19634 GCA_036025115.1 Ambassis agassizii
AGTAGCTCAGTCCATAGGGCATTGGACTTTGAAGCGGAGGGTCACTGGTTCGAGTCCAGCTCTGGACACATGAGGTGGGCTGATAGCTGGAGAGGTGCCAGCTCACCTCTGGAGAGTTACTGCTGAGGTGCTCTTGAGCAAGGCACTGAACCCCCCACCACCCGCTCATGGCTGCCTGGGGCGCCTGTTTCGTTGCATTGTACTTGTACATGTGTAATGACAAAGTTGAACCTTCCTCTCTTCTAAATGGAGCATTATTATCTTTTTTGTCTGTACAGTCTGCTCCTTGTTGAATTTCTTGGCAGGCAGATTGTTGTGTGTATGTTTCTCTGTGTGGGCACATGTGCACATTATTATCCTGCAGATGAGGCCTGGATAGAGGGTGAGAGAAGAAACAGAGAGAGCTTCATTTGGATGCAAAAGTACATTTCTTGAATGACTAAGTCCAGTCAGTGGATATTATGGCTTTTAATTGTTTTGTTTTTTTTCAAACCTCATTTTTGAAAATGTCTCGTTGGGAGGGTGTGACCTACTTTGAGTTGGTGGGAGAACTCAGCTTATCTATGGAATGGGTCAGTTTGTCACTCTTTCCAGCAAAGGATATTTCTTAAAATGCTTTTGATTCATGTTGACACACACAAAAAAAATTGCTACTTAGTACCTATCGCATGTGAACTCCCTTCTGGTGGTCACAGAGTTGGTCCTAACAGTTCCGTTATGAAGGACATAAGGAAGCTATAACAATGTTAAGGAAGTGTGTTAGTGTGCCTGTCGGAAACAAGTGCCACTGCACTTAATTGAGCGCCGTGAGCTGATGTTAAGCTAACAGCAACTGAAATGAACACTTATTTTGCACATATGCATCTTTGATCTGTTGAAGCAGGAAGTTTCAGTTTTGTTGTTCCTTGATGTTTACTGCACAGGCTTTTTAAGTTGGGAAATGTTGGTGGGAATGCTGGTGATTTTGGCATCTTAATAGGTTTTCCCATGTCTGAAAATGAACCCTAACAGCGTGTTGTTAACATATCACTCAGTGGTTGTGGTATCCAAGGCATGTATCTCACTGGACACCATCTGACATGATGAAAACCGGTTTCAGCAACATTCTATGTTACCCACAAATGCATTCTCTCTCACTGTTAAAGTGGCACACTGCCGGACTTTTCTGTCCCCAAGTCCCAAAGAAAGCCTGAGAAACTCCCTGATAAGGCAAAAATCAAACATTGTACAGATGTGTAAGCATCTCTTCTCACTGAGAAGTGACATTGCCTCACTGCCAAATGCAGCTTTTTCCCCTTTTTTAGACAGAATACGGGTAAAAGTGAGCGGGTGAGTGCAAATCATTGTGCAGACTTTATAGCTTCCAACACATTTCCTTTCACAGCAAGGAAATGATTTGTGCACTTCTTTGATTTGTGGTTGTAATTCACCATTTTTTGGCGCTGATGTCCTGTCAGTACCAAAACCCTTTAGTGACCTACAGCTATAGAGCAGAGCTTTCTGTATAAATGAGCCTGCGTTACATTGAAGCCAAATAAGTTCACACAGTGCTGATTAGGCCGATCACAGTCTGGTAAATATAGTTGTGTGTAGCCTCAGAGCCTGAACACAGATGCAGCTGGTAAACCTCCTGAATCTCTAATAATGGAAATGACTGTGTCACTGCTGCACTCATGCTTAAAGGATGATGTGCTGAATCCTAAGATGATCAACGCATTCATCATATAAGCATTAAACACAGCACCTATTCATGTAGGTGAACTTTTTTGTAACGAGTGGCATCCAAATTCTTCACTTGCGTATGGGACTGAAGCACACATTGTGTAACTATTGCTTCAGAAGTTGAAGAAGAATTGATATATAGAGACTTGGATGTTTTACTTGAGTGCTCGCAAAGCTCTCTTAAAGTTTTCAGGGCTTTAATGCCAAACATGAGTCACCCTGTTTCCTGGTCTGGACCTTATACCAGCACTCATCAGTTTTCCCTGGGTGCTGGGGCTTGGATCTGAAGTTCACTGGAACCTGCTTCATTTACCGAGTGCTGCTAACTGCATGAAAAGCACATCTGGAGTGTGGTCTGGATGTGTGTATCAGACTTTGGAGGGAGGCCAGTCTACATATCTGTGTTTGTTTGTGACACCACAGGCCATTCAAAGAATGACGTTTGTACAGCACCAGAGCTCTCTTCATCTATCAATGCGTGATGGTTTTGCTCTGCAGAGTCCTGCTGAACAGCGATAAAGACAGAAGACCGACTGCAAGACTGCCTCCGTCTGTGGTCTGACCACTGTGGTTTACTTTTCACATGTTCTTTGGTAGCTTAAAACAAACTGTGCACTGTGCACTGTAATTGGGCCTCAAACCAGTCTGCTCAGTGTCAGCTGGTGATCAAGAATCTCTGGCATGCCACGGTGCCGCCGTTACAGCTCCACGATGCGGCTGACCAACTTCTCTCTGTGGTTATTGCATGATGATCCAGTGCAGCACCGCCGCGAGCTAAGATGTAAACACTTACTCCATGAACAAAGGTTCATTGTCCCTATGGTAGCCCATGTGTACAGTGTTAAACAGTGATTTCCCTCAACATACAAGAAAACAACACCATCTGTAACAGCGTACGGCCTTGGCAGGCGGCCACATCACATCACTGTGGATGGCATCAGTAGAGGTTGCATGTTTGTGCTGGGAGAACAGATGTGGGAATCATTACATGTGACATGATGTCCATGCAGTGTGAGTAAATTAAAGAGGGACAGTGAAGGGAGAGCGTGTTTAAATGACCAGTATGTAATGTGAACATTATTCCAGCACTGATCACTGTGAATACATATTATTTTATCAGTCACTGTCAGGGTTTCTTTACTCTGTTAAATAGCTGGTAAATGTTCAACACTGGAAGTAAATAGTAAAAGAGACTGTGGCAAACCAGCGTGTAGTTTTTCTCTTTGAATGGTTTATCTCATCAAACCACATTGAGTTGTAATTGTGCATATCATAACATAGTAGCAGGAAGTTGCCCCCCCCCCGCCCCCCCAGCCTCTCTCTCCCACGTTTTAATGCCTAAATTCATTCTGACCTGCAGAGCAAGAAAGGAGGAAATATTCATGTTTCTGTCTCTACGACTATGCAGTTAAATCTAATATTATTTGTTATACTGTAGAAATATTGTTTTAAAGTTTTCATTTCCAGCTAAGAAAGAACAAGCAGATCAGTTGCATGCACAGCGTAATGCACTCTGCATCAGGTCACCGAGCTCATATTCATTCAGCCAGTGACCTCTGATGAAAGTTTGTATTGGAGCTTGTCTGTTAGCTTTTAGTAGAGAATATACGACTACAGCAACAATCCCTCACTTTTTCTAAATCATTTTTCACCTGGAAGAAAAAGTGAAACAAATCCCTGCTTGTTAAACCATCAACAGAGCTGTTATAAAGAACCAACAGTTTAATTAATAACACTAAGTTCAGCGTGACCTTCACCAAAGTCTATGTTCATTCTCAGCTTCTCTGGCAAAAACAGCATGCAGCTCAGCCCAAAGGAGGAATACCAGACATGAGCTAAAATAGACATTTAGACTCACAAATAAATAGAGAAAAACAGAGCTCTCATCCAGAATACACTTCTACTTCCCAAACAGAGTATTCAGCTGGGCTTTTCAGTCTTAAATCAAACATGGAAGGAAAAGCAGCCGTGTAGCATTAGGTCAGTGTCATCATGCTGTTTGGTTTGTAATTAATGATTCACTTTAAACACAAGCGTCTGGAACAGTTTCAATATTTCCATGTTATTGTCTGTAATGGATTTTTTTGATGTATTCACTGAGTTTTTTGTTTCCTGAAGATGACTTACTGTTCAATATTCTAGTGTGGATCATATTATGAAACAGGAAAAAATGTGTAAACAAACTTTGAGTTCTTTCTAAAAACGATAACCAAACCTGTCAGTTTACTGAATGGACTTCCCTTGTTTGTTTACATAAAGCTTTGTGAAGTATGAATCGCTGCGTGTTGTGAGAACCATGTCAGTCTTTATTTCTGATTGCAAGCATGATGTTTAGTTGTTCCCATGTGAGGAGTGAGGGGAAAATGGCCGTCTGGAGGCTATCGTCACGAGCCACATAATTAAATTAAGATTTTTTGACAAATGGTTCACATTCATGTCACATGACCACCAAACAGATACGTACAGTCCACACCAGAAAAACAGCATAAGGTCGATGTTTTAGTCCTTAAACGGATCCACTGCAGCCGGATCTCTACCTGCTCATGGTGGCTCATGGGGACTTGCCAAAAGTGGCGACCAAGTGTGAGAAGTTTGTTATGTTATGAATTTATCAGCTTTAAAACATCAGTAATTCCTGGGGACTCGAACTCCAGACTCCCGAGCTGAACTTCGGCCCTCTGATCCCCACCTGTCTGGACTTTTGCAGCTTTATTGATCTCATAAGAAGATGGTGTCGGTCATTATGATCACTCTTTTGATGCAAAATAATGCTGTAAGTCGTTAGAAGACACCGTCAGTCGTATCCAGTGTATTTTCAACGTCATCATAAAGTGCCACTAAAAATAGCACACTGTACATACAGGGAAAACATTAGAAGCGTGATACAGCAGACACAGGAACTGCAGAGAAGATGCCTGGGCACAAATGGAAGTAATTTCTACTTGGCTGAAATGTTGAAGCTTATCCACAACTGCATGACTCAACTTCATAAATCAAGTGAAAAATGCTTTGCATTCAGTCTGAACAAACCTCTGATATTGTTAGCATGCCTGACCTGACTTCAAGGAAACCAGCATGAGGGAATATGAACATTAATGGTGAATGTCACCACTATGAAGGATTCTGTGTGTCTTGGAAAGCAGAAGCCATTAGCATGCATGCAACAGCCCGCTCTGTCAGGTTTGTGTCTGAGAGAGTAATGAGTTTGGCTGCAGCTCTTGCCAGTAAAAAAAAATACCTCTGCTCAACCTCTACTTCTACTTAAAATCCCAAATATGTGTCCCAGGGCAGAACAGAAAGACGGACAGTGACAGGCCTGTCAGCAGTGAGGTGTTTCTTAAGTAATGGCAGGACAAGCTGAGCCAAGATGAATCTGTGCGCAGGTGCCTGGGGGAGGATGTATCCTGTTAGCAACAAAGCTCCAGTGCAAATATTGTATTAAGGTAATATTTGTGAAACAGTTAATCAGTCAGGAGTTAACAAAGTTGTTTTAAATTGATTCGTTCATGTTATGTTTGGTAAATGAAGAAAGTAGAGAGAGTCTCTCTGCATTCAGCTCTTTGTTTCCCCTTCAGGTCAGACCTGACAATCAGTGTGTTTATTACTGTTCCTCTTCTGAATATGACAAAACTCCAGGTTTGATATAAAAATGGGAACAATAGGTTTCATTTAGATACTCTGGCTTAGACTCCTGAAAAGCTTATTGATGGAGACATGAGATATGTTGGTGTTAGTTGGACTTAAGTAGACTTCTTTGGGCATGTATACAGCACAATGCTAAATGTTCCCTTTGGGGTTTTTACTGCACTTTGCATCAGTGCCTGTTAACAGTCAGCTCTGTGTTGGACCCAAACCAGGAAGCCAGCAGCGCAGAGATGCATGTCAGGAAGAAAAATGCCTACTTTTAAAGACATTTAAAGTCTTGGATGGCAACAGGTTTCTGCTCTCAAATATTACAACTGCTGCCTCTTCCAGAAAGTGTTAATCAGTCAGGCAGCACAGAGCAGCAGCTTCTCTGCTCTCTGTCTGCTCTGTGTGATGCAGACACAGTTTCTCATTTCTTCACTAGAACCATGTGACTGTCTTGTTCGTCCTTTGCGGTGTTCATTCTGCTCATCCTCAAAATATTATGGAGTGAATGTCTTAAAGAAACAGCAAACAGAAAGACTAGTGCTTTGTGTTTAAAGAGAGCAGGCAGTTATCAGAGAAATGTGCTCTTCTCCAGTCTCTGTCTTGACTGTTATAAGATAAGTATGCTCTATATCCATGCAAATGCTTGGCAGACAGTTCCAGTCCTTCTGGATGTGGAGGGAGGGATGGGGGTCTCTCTCTCTCCCCCTCTTTGTGTGTGTGTCTCTCTCTCTCTCTCTCTCTCTCTCCTTGCTGGCAGCAGCGTTTGTACTGTTGGCAGGAGTGACCAGAATAAAAACAGCAACACCAGACATAGAGGAGGAAAAAAAGCAAAAGTGATCCATTGAACCAGAGTCGTTGCCCTCTCCTAATTACATTGCGTCCCATATCGTCTCTGATTTTTTTTTTTTCTTCACTTGTTTTTTTTTTTTCACCACTCCTGGAGACTTCGGGCTTGTGGTAATTATCCAGAAGAGAATAAAACCAGCTGATCGGGAGAGGGGTGGTGCATTTTGGAGCGAGATGGCTAACAGAAACATTCTGTTGCTCGTCTGTGGACTCTTCATCATAGCACTGATTCAGCCCTCTCTTCAAGGAGGTAAGTGTGTGCTACAGGTGAATGAAGCCATCATTTTTTGCTGCATCAATCATATAGAACAGGTGCACATTTTTGTCAGTTTTTCCCTCAGAGACTTAAAATATCTTCAGTTACAGTATCATTTATTTTTGCTTATCAGCTGTCAGGTTAACCATTCACTACTTTTTAAATCCTTTTTGAATGAATAAACTTTATAGTGTCTGTCGCAGAACTTAGTTTGTGCTGACTGTGTTCAATTGGTGTGATGCAACTCTAAAAGTCCTGCCATGACGTTTCCACATATTTGCTTTTTTCACTGTTCTTGTTTTTTTTTTTTTGCTGAATCCTTGTAATCGTGCAACTGTTGAAGAAGAAGAAGAAGAATTAAATGCAAATTTGTTCGTACTGTATCGGTACAGTACAAAGCAACTATTCATAATCTACAGCCCCTGTCCTAATAGATCCAATCCTACTGTAAAAAATGTCAGGAAGAGTCAGTTCCAGCTGGCTATTATGTCTGAAAAACCACATAGTTCACCCTGGATGAACTCCGTGTGAGAGCAGCTCTGAAAGCCCGAACCAGGTCTTCACTTGTAGCACTGAGCAGATTTGAAGTTAAGCTTTATCTGTGTCAGACGGAGAGGGAGAGGAGCTGCGAGCATGCCTTTCCTCCCACTATCATTCAGCTTTGCTTCTCCTCGTCTTTCTGCTTAGCTTTGATTGGTTCTTGCTCTGTGTTTTTGGCTGAGATTCTGTGTTATTCAGCCCCCAACTGGAAAACATGTTAATCATCTGGAGCTGGGTATGCTGTCCATTTTTTTTGTCGTTGTTGTATTTATTTGCCTAAAAGTCGCAGCTGTTTATATTTCCTGTCTTCCAGCGTCCTTTCAGACGCAAAATGTTGTTTCCAAAAAGTAATATGTCTTTAAAAAGTCTCATTTATTCTAGCTGTTTTATTGGTCTCTTTAAAGCAGCGATGTTGACAAAGTTTACCAGGTTTGTCTTCTTTCTTCTCTCTGTCTCGTAGCACATTTATCATTCTCTCTCTGTGCCAGCCACATTTCTGCTGAGATTTTGAGCTGCTTTCAGGCAAAAATATATAGCAGGTGGATGAGCCAACAAATATCAATACTGGCTTAGCAGCACAACTTTGATCTCAAGTGAGTGTTGAATCCATCCATATCAAACATTTGTGCGGAGCTCAAACTAGTTCCATCTGTATCTGTGCACTCTAACCCGAGGAGAGAAAAAAAAAAACTATTTATGTTCCAAGGGTAAATTATCTGTGAGTAACATGAACCTCATTAACACCCAATCCAACCATTTAATGCCTCTGCCCAGAAAACGCCTCTTGTTCTTGAGAAATTCACCTTTTGAGTCATATGATGGAGTGTGAAGGATTTTCATCGACAAGTGTAAAAGAGTTATGGGCCAAGAAGAAACATCTGGAATGGAGTTAATAAATGTGTCCCCCTGTCATGGCCACACACCCCCCCCCCCCCACCCACCCACCCTCACCTTGGATGTAAGTTTTAGTGGCTTCTCCCTTAAAGGATGCAGAATTCCTGACACATGCTTCTCCTTGTCAAAATGAATTAGCATTGCTACATAATAATACTAACTTTACTGTGAGTGTACCATGAGAGGAGCCCCTTAACTTCTATTGCCTTCTTGTGCCAAAACCATTCATGTTACTGTAAAGGACAGAAACAGTTAATGACACAGTCCTGATGGGCAGATAAAAAAAGGGATAATAGCTGCTCTGTTCCTTCATATTCTCCAAAGAATGAAAGAGTTTGAGTGATGTTTTCTTTCGGACTCCTGGAAGCCAGTTTGGCTCATTTGGCATTGGCCTGGATCATCCCTGAGGAATTGAATCCATCAATCAGTGACACTCGGCTGGCTTTAGGTGAAGTTCAATGAAATCAGAGCTTTGATCATTACAGAACACTTACTGTAGGTGCTGTAGATACGTTAACTGATTGTCTTGATACGCCAAACAAGTGGTGCTTCAGGCTTTATTGGTAGCATGTGTTATGAACACCTCTTTGGCTCTAATCCCTTTTCTGGCATGGTTGAGTGCCAACCACAGCATGCTGGATTAATGTGACATATAGGCATCCCTGCGCTCAACAACTCTACACTGCAATTAAAGAAACAGACCATTTGAAGTGCCGTCTGGACACAGATGTTTTGTTTTATATAGGTCTTTCCCCCCCTTCTTTCACTTCTTTAATGCTGGATCCACAAAAGCAATTTGAGTTTGTTGATGTTCAGTGGTTTGGTGTAGTTTGCAGCGAGGTGACTTCATTCAGTGCTGGGTATGAGTTGTTTGGTTACGAGCACTGATTGAACAGGGTTTTGTTATTGTGAGACGACTCTAATTCCATGTATGCATGTCTCACACAAACACATCAAAGCGTGTTGCCTGGCTGAGAAGTCACGCTCCACAGCAAAGCTCAGAGCCAGAAGCGATTACTAATATGTTGGCCCAAATGTTTTCCTATCACAATTTTTTTTTTTTTTACTGCAACTACTGTTAAGGATGTTGTACGGATCATGTTTAAGAAGGACAGGATGTTTTTTATAGAACTAGCTCAATGCAAAGCAAATGTCTTCATTCAGTTCCCTCATAAACTGATGGGTATCCAGGTGACCTCCACCATCACTTTTATTTATTATTATTTCCCATGGTTGCTAGTTAGCGAGGCACACATATCTGTTAATAATTTGTTTATGTCGAACTCTTTGGTTGTGGATAAATGTCAGTCCTAGCATCTCCCAGTCAGATGTTTGGTCTGCAATCATCCAGTGCCAAACGTTCAACAAAGAAGCACATTAACTCAGATGATTCATTCCAGCCACTCTGCAAGAAACCCTCACCAGGCTGTGAGCTGCTTTGGAGCTTTGGTCTCACAGGGCCAACAATCTGAAATAGCTCCTGTCAGGAATGTTTTTATCTTCATCCGACACCGCTGCTGCCCAAGAGGTTCTAGGTTTATAAACATGACAACATGAGCACAACATTAGTATAATTTTTAATAAAAAGCCAAAACTAATGAGAAAAGATGGTAAGAAAATTCCGATTAAACACACTACGTCAGTTTAATCAGAATCCTCTGGCATGAATTCACTGTGTGCTGTGTTGCATTACTTTCTCTGTGGGCTGATGGTAGCAAATATAGCACCTCAGGCCTTTTTTCTTGGTCTGATTTTGCAACACAACTGGAGAGCATGCCCAGTTCCCATGAACACCCTTAAAAAAAAAAAAAAAATCAGCAAACTGGGTTGGACTGGTTGTGTCTTGTCTTTCACATAAATCACAGATTTTATAGCCTTCACTCTGCCTTTATCCCTGCCAGGATAAAACTAAAGTGGGAACGTCAATATCATATTCATAAATGTGATTGATGGCTCTTCAGTCCTGACAGTGTATTGTACATACACAGTTTATTTTCACATCAGTTTATTTTTATAAAAGCACCAGAAAACAGTAATGAATGCAGCCATTTATGGTGCTTTCAAGAGCTCATTGGTCTCTGATAAAATCACATCAATCACTTCCTGGAATACGAACCTTTTTATTCAGTATTTTCACATGGTTATCTTTGACCACAGCTTTTGCTTCTATCATGTTCAACTCACACATATACAAAAAGGCCAAACAGCTGTTCCAGCCCTTTTTTTTTCTTTTTCATTTCAAAGGCATGACTTTCCTAATCTTGTCCTGGTCCCCTGCCAGTGGAAAGGCTTCACCACGACAGAATCTGACTCTGCTCTCTCATTGTTGAAATGATGCTCTAGTTACAAAGAAGTGTCATTAAGACAAAGCTCAGGAAGTGTAGATCAGGTATTTTGAACAAAGATGGATTTCCCTTTTCATTTTTTTCTTCCTCCCTCCACCATGCTGTGGAAAATAGACGGTGCAAAGGGTGACTGATAGCCGGCCAGCTGTCACATGCCTGATAAGGAGATGTAAGGGTGCCAGGAACCACAGTGGACTCTTCACTGTGCTGCAGTTTGAGAGCTTTCCACAGCAGCCTCTGTTGGAGAAGTGATTTTAGACACATGTGAACACAGTAAACAGTTGATAGTTTGCCAAAATAGATGTCTTATTTTATTGAAAATGATGGAAATAACGGTGCAGAATTGTGTAAATGTCTTTTGTTTGGGGAGTGCCAGCAGTGATGTGTGAGCACACATGAGATTGTTTTGCATGCCTAAGAGTCAGGCAAATTGTTCAATCAACCCCAAAGAAGCAATTATTAAACAACCTCAGCACAGGGTCGTGAAAATGTCATATTACTCACCAGCTTGTTGTAAATGAAGTAAAACTTCACTCTTTCAAGTCACAAAGAGCAATTGTAAAAACTGCTATTAACATGGGAGGTACTGTGGAAAACCCCGTCATTGGCTTTAGTTTGATTTTATAACAAAACAAGTTGTGACTTACAGTTTCCTTACTTCACTCAGTCATTATTCTTGGGGCCAATAACCCATATCTCCTATAAACGGCGGTGTTTCAGCCAGTATAAATGTTCCACTTAGACTCTAATTTGCGATAAATTCATGAACTTCAATGGTGGTTTCTGCAGACGTTATTGCCAGCATGGATGCTCAGGCAAAATATCAAAGTTTCTTTCCAGCTAAACAGCTGATAAACATGTCACGTTCTACTTTCCAGACTGACACTCAGAGCATGAAACTATGCAAAAGTAAACATACAAGGATCTGGACAGGGTCCTTTTCCATTTGTCAGCTTGTGTCTGGTGGACTACGTCATCTTATCAAAATTCAAAACAGTGGGATTTGGAGAAACCAAAACACTTGCATACACATATCCTGTGTATAAAGAGGGGTTTTATTGAAGCTTTTCACACATTGTCCTCTTTGTGTTGTTTTAATGAAGTTTTGAGTCCTCTGGAAATGAAGTTGTTACAAGTGGAGCAAAATAACAAAGTGTCAAATGGTGACGAGGCTATCCTAAAGACATTCAGACTAACAGGATGAAGTCATCAAGTCATTGCATTTTATACCATGATGGTATTAAGGTCAAAAGCTTCCATTACATCGCTGCTATAGATTGTGAGAACTGAATCAGGAGACTGAAGATCATCAGTCCCTTCATGACAGTGGTGATGATGAGGAGTGGAGTTGGACCATCTTAATGAGGAAGCTTTGATGACGGGTTAGACTGAGGCTGTGAACGAGTGGAGGTCTGTCAGAAAATCCACAGAATCTAACGTGACAGCAGAGAGAAGAGAGAGTATTTCACAGTTTGACAGCCTCTAAATCAGTGATCGTCAACTGGTGGAGGTTTCCACTCAGGAAAGCTACATTACTAGTGTTTTTGGCCAGAGACACATCAACATGCAGCTAAAGTGGGATCAAACCATAGACTTCCCTGTTCTTACCAGGCTGCTGCCTGTCATTCGATCTGATGGCTTTCTTTTAATATTTATTTTATTGTTTTACGAACAGGTTTTATTTCTTGACAGGCTTATGTGCGAGCAGTACTTTTCCTATTCGGACAGCAGTCTGATCCTCTCCTGCTGTTGATGTAGGCGCTGAAACAACAAATTTTCATCTTTCAGGATTCTTTTTATTTCAGTGTGCTCATGAATATAACATGAATTTTGTGGTTTTGCTTGTTGTGAGATTAGATTCAACAGCATTATTTTTGCATTCATTTTTCATTATGTTCCTTTAGTAAAATAGCGTGGCCCCTTTAAGAAAAGTGTGCCTGGCTAAAGGGCGTGTTGCTGTGCTGAGAGCATGCTGCAATAAACGAAGATGGACGCATGTTTTGGTGGTGCAACATTAAAAATGGAGGAAGAACGTCTGCGTGCGTGGCGCCAAACTACGCACAAAATGGCCGCCGCGGCCACCGTCTCATGGTTTGCCTCATGGAACTCTAATCAGCAGATGTGAAAACTGATGTGCGTGACCACCATTTTAATATTAGTAGCCACGTGTTTATATGTTTGTTGTGTTTAAAAGAGAAATTCATTTGTTTAGCAGTTTGTAATCGGACTATATTAAGTGTCAGTTCATTCAGAGATATAATTTGTGCTTATTCGATGAGTTTGCTAGTTTCTAGTGGCGCTATTTGAGGTTTTGCTTTTTCATGTTGTCTGCTCCCCTAGAACAGCCTCACAAATATCCTAAATGTCGCATTCGCCCCCTAGTGGCTGGCCGCTATATAGTTGATTCTGTCAACACAGACAAAGGAAACAAAATGACATGAATTTGGAAGTAAAACTAATGAATGAATATGTTAAATTGCTTCGCCTGCTGGTTGGGTGGAGTTTTCTTTAAACGTTGTGATAACACTGACACAAACTCCAGCATCTTCCATCAATAACCCCTATCAGAGTAGAGAGGACATCCTGACAGGCCAATAATTTATGACACTCCTCTACACACTGTGATTAACACTCAAAATAGTGCAGGAAATATCAGCATCTCACTCCCAGACACTGAACTTTTCATATCACTTTGACTTATTTCCCCCCTGATGATGACTGGCTCACTGACAACCCTTCCACTGTGTGCTACTGGACCACGTCCAAAGTCCAGAGTGGAGTGGTGATACATTAAAATCACTGTCAGGATTCCTGTGAGTGCATGTACATCATCACCCTCTTAATGCACTCAGAGCACTGTACCGCAGCAGTAAGAAGTACTCTGCAACAGTCTTTGTCTTCTTTCTTCATTTTTCTTTCTTAAAAAGCATCTACAAACATTTTTGACATTTCTTCCATCATACCAGTGAAAATAACCTGCCTGAAGCGAGGATACTTTTGACCTTCATCTTCTTATCTTTGACTCTGGAAGAGTTTCTGGATCACTAATCACTAAAACACAAGTATAGTATCTTCTTTTCCCAGGATTTGTTTTTATTTGTCAACGTTAATCATATCACACTCAGGTCAAACTTTTGACTTGCGTCAAATGTAAAATAAATTCTTCCTCGTATATCTGATTTCTGGTTCGCTTTGAGTCAGTTCTGTCCTTCACACACATTCCAGCACATTCCCATGACCTGGCTGAATTTTATAAGGAATGTAAGCACATGATGATGACGACAATTAACACAATCATGGGGAAATCTTCAAATTTATTGATGTAGGTCAGGTCTCGTAGCAGAGGTCAGGGTGTGCCTTATTTGGACGCAGGGTGAACCTGATGCACTCTGTAGAGGTGGTACAGTAACATGTTTGGAAAACTGGGGCAGACACGCAGTCCGTCTTACCTCACTTACACAGCCGACACAGGAAATCCTCCTTTTGACTGTGAAAGAAGGAGCAGATTTGAGAACAATCACTCCATGCCCGACGTGCGGTGCCTGCACCTGAGATTGATGCCACGATACTGAGAGAGACACACAAACACAACTTCTATGCACACATTGCATTGGTTTGACTGTTTGATAATCAAACACAGACAGCATTACTCGATGCTTTTAGTTAAACTTTCAGGATTTTCAGTGACTGTAACATGAGGCCAAACCTCAAGAAATATGAACAGCCCTCTTATTGTCCTGCTCCTTGATCATCCCTGCTAGGATGAGACAGCCTATCTGTTTGTTCACGGACTCACAAACACAGCTGTCACTATAATTGTTCCCATTTACGCTTCTGCTGAAAAAAAGTGCTGCACTGCACATGATCACACTCACTTAAACAGGATCTCTGATCTCATCAGTATGTGCAGACAAAAATACTAAGTATGTGTGTAACATGGGCTCATCCTCTGCATGCCTCTAATTATATGTGTTTATCTGCTGCATGAAGGCCCGAACAAACGATGGCAGTATGTTCTATGACGCATTCATGTGCTAAACTGTTTAACATATACAGTAAGTCAGTTACAAAACATTTACATCAGCGTTGTCCTGGAAAATGGACTGAATTTGAAGTAGGAGGTTGAACAGTTATAGAAAAGTTTCCTGCAGTCCAAAATCACCAAATATCTTTTGTAACCAGCCCCAGATGGGCCTCACAGTGTCTCTGGATTTTGCACATCATGAGTGTTCATTTTCTTAATCTCTGCTGTCCAATAGACAGAATACTGATGTTATTATGGCACAAATCCATTTAATGTGTCACAGCTTGTTAGTGAAGAGGTCAAAGCTGTCTTTAATTCAGTGAAGCAGCATGCCCGGGTCGCTCAGTAAACTGTGTAGGCTTTTATTTTATTTATTTTTTCAGTTGCATGTCTCATGAATTTTCATTCAGCTGTGTTGGACAGTAATACCTTCTAATGTTCGTCCCCTAATGGCCGTGCTCAGTGGACAGAACTGTTCACGCTGTACTATCTAATAAACACATGAACGCCTTTGACATATGGTTTATATTAATTGGCCTCCTAGCACATGTAAGAGCCATTAAACATAATCATTCTGGTCTTACAGCCCCATTCTCTCCTTTGCATTGTTTTTCTGATATAAACCAGGTTTTCCCCTCAAAAAATATAACTTTCTAAATTTTGGCCTTAGCTCACCAGTCCCATTGGATTTAGCTGTTACTTGTCCCAGAACAACTGGAATCTTTTTTTTTATACTCTCACTTCTCTTTTTTTATTTCTGTTGTTGTTCTTTGCACACATGAGGCCACCGTGTCTGGGATCCAGAACGACTATCTCAGGAGTTACACTGGGTAGCAGCCAGAAAATCAGGCGAAAAATAAAGCGAGGGGATGAGGAGGGGGTCCACAGTGTTTCCAACTACAGAACCTCACCATTATGAAAACAATTAGAATTTACTCCTCATCAAACCTATAAAGTTTTTTTTATGCCTTCACTCTGGTCACGTTTCATTGTTCACCTCTTTACTGCTCTGACCAAGGAGGCCTGAGTGCGTGCGTGCGTGCGTGCGTGCGTGCGTGCGTGCGTGCGCCAAGGACAAATTTCAGTTTTGCTGTCTGGGTCACAGATGAGGAGTGTGCTTGGGAATGTGTAGTAAATGTGGTCATTGTTTAAAAATCTTCCTACAAGCTTTACAAGTGCTGATTGACATTTGGCTGTTGGAGTCACACATGTTGGTGATAGACAGAAAATGACCTTTTTGCTTTTCTGATGTGTGTTTCAGGTGTGTATGTGCCACCTGGCGCTGGCCTTGGACAAGGAGCTGGACCAGGAACTGGATATTATCCAGGTAACAAGACTGATTAGGAACACATAGCCAACAAACAGTCTGTTTTCTGTAGAGCACATGTATATGTTGATTTAATACAATACTATATGTCAATTTCTTTAACTGTAAAAGCATCACAAGGATAGGGCAATGCAAAGCTGACTGATACATACACACAAATAAATGCTGAAATGTGTGACCTCATGACTCTGATACTGTCGAGGTTGACTTTTCTCTCATACACATACAGAGTGTGTATCCTGCATATAATACTGTCTTTATTTACAGTATAGTCATGTACAGCTGGGCGTAGATTTTTTTTACCGCACGCAAACATCTGTGTGGCTCTGTAAAAAAAAAAAAATGTATATGAATATGTTACATGTCACAACACACACTCCTGGTGTCTTGAAGGAAAAGTCGGTCGGTGTGGTGATGTATTGCAGAGCCAAAAACTGTCCATAACCTTATGTCATGCTATAAATCAATATTCTGTATGACTTTTTGTTTTACTAGGGGCTGCTGGAGGAGTCCCCGCGGGCTATAAACCAGCTAAAGCTGCAGGTGAGTAGAAGAGACTTTTGATTTATGGTTTTTCCCTCAAATATTAAAATATGCTTTAAAGAATTACATCTGGTTTATCATGACTTGGTTCATGCACGTCTGTATGGATAATTTATGTTTAAGAATTTCTGCTGTTTCTATGCGGCAATATACATTATAAAATATTAGACTTAGTTAGACCACATTTGATTTTATGTTTGAGTGGACAGACTCGGCTTCATCCACGTTAACAGAATTTGAAATATTCCCTTTAACCTTTTCCAGATTCATAGTTTTCCATAAAGCAGCCTCTAAGGTTGTCCAAATGGACATGTCCTCCGTTGGGGTTGATGCCTGTTCACAGCCGCAGATATTCTGTCTGGTGTTTGTCATTTCACACGTCCATAGCAGGGACAGACCAAACCAACAGCAGGTCACCAGCCACACATGCACTGTCCTGGCACGGCTTCAGCTCCCATTTGCTGAACAACTTTGACACTGTGCACCTTATTTAAGCGTCCATCGTTAAAGCTGCAGGAGGAGCTACTGTAAAGAGGAGTTTTATATCTGAGTGAGCAGAATCCAGCAGTTTATATTAACAAAAACATGAAGAAACAGAGTGCAGTTCTAAAGACAGATTTGCCTGTCAGCACTCAGATTTGGTTTGGTCAGATCAAGGGGAAACACATGGTGAGACTTCCTCATCACACCATCATGTAAACTGAGAATAATTCAATGCTGTGGATGTTGTTGTGTGTGTTTGAGTCCAGCCGCTGTTATTAAGCCACTTTAATGTGATGTTTGAAATTTCGAGGCCTGTTGTATGCACATTTCACCCAGTGGTAGTCATTAATATGATGTTGATGATGACAGTCTCACCTCTCTCTCTCTGACAGTGGGAGGTTATGGAGGAGCAGGCCGAGGTGTGGGCCCAGCAGGTTTAGTGCCAGGAGGTGTTGGTGCTGGAGGTCTGGGTGTTGGAGGACTGCTAGCAGGTATGAAAAAAAACAAACAATGTGCAGACACTGAATTGTTGAGCATAGTCCACCAGTGTACAGCTGCCTTTAGTTAATGCCGCCATTAGGCTCTTAATTTGTGGTGAATCAAGAGCTGGCATGACGAGACACGAACAGTTTAACTTTTGACTTTTTGTCATACTTCTACCCAACAGGACAAGGTGGAAAGGCCCCTAAACCAGGTAAGTTCCCAACATTTTTGTGTGACAAACTCAAGTGATCTACTAAAGTAATCAAATGGCCAGACTACATGAGGATTATACTCGCATTAAAATATAATAACTGTGAGGCCATATTGTAATATACAGCATGGAAAATTCCTCTGCATTACATATACAGTTGGAGTGCCTTGAAAGGAAGGAAACTGAATGTATTGTTATTGGGTGGATACAGTAGGTTAATGTAAAGACTGCATTATACGCTCACACACCATGAGAAGAGGCAGACCTGCGGGGACATATTGTAGTCATTGGAGTGTTTCTTATCACCCCTGTGTTTTTGTCAGGCTTGGTTTGCCCTGGTTCCTGACTGGGTGGGACCATGCCGTGATTCCACCACTCTTGCATGGCTGCTGTATTAAGAGTATTAAGGAGTGATGATTGGCAGAGTGCAAACAGCCATCAGCGCCTGCCAAACAATGGTGCCAGAGCACTGATTAATGTTATTGTAATGTTGGAGCCGTACAATATCTGGAAACCTCCGTGTTGAAAATTTACCACGGCCCTTCTGTCCGATACTGTACAGTAAATATTTTCCTTTGCTGTGTTTTAGACTGCGCCACATTGGTGCTCTTGCAGTGTTTTTTAATCATTTAATTTCCCTAAGCACCACTGATACGATCTCAGCCTACCTCTTTGTGTTAAGAAAGATAAGGAACCAAGCAATCGTCTTATATTCCTGATAACACATGGAGCGAGTTACAGAAGGGTCCCTCTGGAGTGCCACACCCCCACCCTCGAACAAGAGTTGCGGGACAGCCGTTCTGTGAAAGTGAACTAATAACCAGTATTCAGTGGAAGTTGATTTTGGCCGGGAGCAGCAGGGCATTGCTTGGGAAGTGTTGTGTTAGTGCTAAGTTCTCCTTCATCATCAGGTGTGCAGAAATTAGTGAGAAAAGGGAGGCAGAAACAGCTCAGTCACTGTGCTCTCTCTCATAATCCATACTAATCTCTGTTGCATGGAAAAAAAAAACACACAGAGCAAATAGTTAAGGGTCAACTAAGGCTTTACATTTTTTAAAATGAAAGGAGAGACTTGAACTCACAGAGGGGTTGTAATATGTTCCGCTTCATGGCAGTTCAGTAATCTTTGAATGTTGGTTTCCATCAGTTTCCATTTCATCAGAAGAATATTGCCTGAAGTTCTCCAAATCTGGATACAAGAACTTTTACAAGTAGGCACTTTCCATTAATATACAGAAGTGCTTGTGTCACCTGTAGGTAAGAAGCACACTATGGCAGACCAGCGCATCAGTCAGTGTTTGGCTCATGCTGCAGAGCACATGCCAGAAAAACATGATATGCTGCCTGCATATGAAAAATCGTTGACTCTTTTTTTTTATTGACCTTCAACATTTAAAGCAGGAGTGCGTTGCTACAGCACACAAACACTGGAGCTGCCATTCATTCTTGTGTGGAATTCAAGGGGTGACATTGCATTCCACAGCTATGCACCTTGCCTGGCCAGTAATGGAGAACAGCAGCTGGCTATGTGAGTAGCGTGACTGCAGTGAATTGCAGCGTAGCTCATGCAAGGCCTTGTAAATGTTACACTAATTGTGAAGCCTGTCAGCATCCAGGTTTGACAATACACTGAGAGCTGGAAAGAGGAACTTTCTCCCTCACAAACAGCTGTTGGTCTCTTTTCCTGTGTTGCCTGGAGCAAAGGTGGATTCAATCCTCATGGACTGATTGCTAAAACTTGGCTTTTGTAAGCTAGCATCTTGTCACTTCCAGGCAGTGTTAAGACAGTTAACAAGAAACATGGAGGTTACTGGTTTTGCTGTTGACTGAGTTTTATTGTAGCATTACAATCGTTGTATTTTGGCTGGATGGATGGATGGATGGAGGATGGATTTGTCTGAGTCAGTGTCTGCACCACTGTCTGAAACTGACCAAAACAATGTGACATGACGGCACATTTGTCTGCATATTTCATCACATAATCACCATGATTCACATTATCGATGAGTCTGTAGGACGACACAATACACACATCAGACAGTTGGTGGTATAGCTACTACTGAACTTTTACCTCAGTGTGGCATCAATTAACAAAAAGGTTGGTCTTCCAACAGCCTGACAGCCACAAAGGAAACTTGGTATTGTGAGTGTTGAAATATGAGCCAATTGTTTAGTTTAAAAGCACACAACAGCCTCCAGCCTCCAAAGTAACTACATGACGGCAGGATTTACTGCAAGGCCTTTTTATACGGTGCTTGTTTGTGTAGTTCAGAGCACAGATCTTATGTTTGAGTATGTAGTCCTCACTTCTTGTTTCACCTTTGTCT
>JAVQJX010050709.1:0-10812 GCA_036025115.1 Ambassis agassizii
TGATTTATACTTTTTTGTTTAATCTGCACAAAAACAGCACACTGTAAAAAATGTTATAGGATCTGACCACTTCTTTTTAGCTCAACGAGTGTAAAAAAGAATCTAAACTTGTTCACAAATCACAGTTTTATCTCTTCACACTGCCATGCAGGAGACAAATAGACTGAAAACTGATAAATAGGAAAGGACATTTCCTGCTGTGGAACCCTCCATTTTCTCTTCTTTATCATCAAAATCAAAGTTCTTCTTTCAATGCCATGAAGCACAGCTAACAGCTGAAGTGAGCTTCAGAGAGTCAAATGAAGCCCAACAACAGTTTCCAAAAACACAACAGTGTCGGTAGAAAAAAACATCAAAGTGGAATTCTTCAAAAGCAGCACAGAGCAGAGAGGATGGCAGTAAAAAGAAAGAGTTTGACCAGAGTCCACTCTGACTGATCACTGCAGACAATGATTGGAGCCTCTGGGGCCACGCTTCAAGGAACAAGGCACCCTGAAAAACTTCACTGCACCCCTGACTCTGTGTGTGTGCGTGTGAGTACAAAGGCATCCCCTTTGGGGAGACCACACAAAAACCCTGTCAGGTCATGTGGCCAAGGCGGAGATAAATGATGCTTTTTGGTTGGTTGGAGAGGAAGGAAACAGGTCTATAGTCCTATTGTCTAACTGTGAAGCTTGCACGCATGTGTGTGTGGTTGTGTTGCAGGAGGTATTTTAGCACCGGCACAGCGTTCTTCATTCACAAGCAGAAAAACGCCTCCATCATAAAATGACCTTGACTACTCCAACATAACAGCATCCGAGCATCTCTCGCTCGCTCGCTCTCTCTCTCTCATTCTGAGAAGACAACACATAAACATAAACTGCATTTTTCTGGCTATTAAAAACACTGACACAGTTTAGGTTGTCAAACTGAGGCTTCATTGAAAAAAAAAAAAAGACAGAGTTAGTTATAACCAGTTCCACACTATGTGACAAATCATCTGATGTGTGCTTCATCCAATGTCTGACACAGAAATAATAATAATAATAAAAATAGTCCTTACAAAAGCAACAGTTAGGTAATCAAATTGCTTTCCGTTTAGTTATTAAAAAAATTTCTCGACTCTCAAAAAGCCACACTCTGCTTTGTAAGAGCTCTGTTCAGCAGGGTCAAGCCTTCCAATTCTACAGAGTTTAGCAATAAAACATTCCACTTCCTCAAAATGCTAAAATTACACCCCAGACAGCAGGAGGGAAACAAATGTACCAGACAAAATGTTATTATGGAAAAGATGCACACACACAACAGACGTGCCTTTTATATTCTCCTCTGTGGGGTTTCTCATTCATAAAACACAGACAATGTTTATCTCTTCACAGCTAACCAAATGCTGCTCTTAAGGGACATTCCATCCCTTTACCGGATTATCACTGCTCACGAGGAAGACCATAATGTTGGTACAGCTTCTGTGTGAAAAATGAAAAAAAAAAAAAAAAAAACAACAGACAGGTGTGAGACGAAATTACTTGTTAGACACACAAAGCTGCAAAAACAGCGGTGAGCTCTGCCGACCAGGCGTTAGCCACCATGTATGTGTAAGTCTCAGAATAGTAGCTGTGGGGATTATGCAAGAACAATACTGTAGCTAAAGGCTTAGTTTCACTGATTTTACAGAGAAAAAAAAGAACTGTACCAGGCAGGATCATGGCCAGTATGGCAATTTTATGCTAATTACTGGGTTAGGCTTCATATGACATGTCGCCCACCCAGGAACAAGCCACTTTTCATAATGAATGAACACTGATGGACGGGAATAATTTCATGTATCAATTTTTACTGGTTAATGAAAATGTCTCTGTTCTTGCTCTGCAACCTGAGCATTGAAATGATGCACACAACTGTACAGATCACTCAGCCCGAGCCCCCAAGAGCTGTTGTATGTTACATATGATGATGATATGACCAAATCTAGGTCATGCATGAGACATCTTAAAGGTGAACTAGGGGGAAGTTTCCCCTCTTTCGCAGCATGAAACTACACACACAAAAAGAATAACTACAGGAGTCAAGTGGGACTTTAAATTACATCATCAAGTAACTCAATACTGCAAATGAGTTCTATTGACAGACACTGATTTAATAATTGTGCTCCTTGAAACTGCTGACACAGAGCAGATGTTATGAA
Source organism: Ambassis agassizii (assembly GCA_036025115.1). Lineage (NCBI taxonomy): Eukaryota > Metazoa > Chordata > Actinopteri > Ambassidae > Ambassis > Ambassis agassizii. Next base: position 2,168 of record JAVQJX010050709.1, read on the forward strand.
AATGATGTGATCCAACAGATTTGATTAACATGATAAATCTGATGCTCTTCATCCGCCGTCTACAGTTCTGACAGGGTGAACGTTTAGTACGCTGATGACTAGAAAGCTTTTCAGACATGCTTTTGTTACGTTGTAGGTGCTTAACTCCCGCTGAGCACAGCGCTGGCAGGGCTGGCATGTCCTCCATTGAGTTAAATGGGATGTGAAGGATTGGGCATCCCGGGTCAGGGGAATTTCCATTGCAGATGATTGCTGAGCCACCAAAGCCTGACTTTCATTTTGCTTAGCATTTAGACAAACATACACAACCAGGAATGCTTTCAGACGGGATCATATCATTGGAGACCCATACCGTTAAACACACACACAGGAAGACGGTGAATATTCCAGCAGAGTGTTTGCATTGCAGTGCAAAGTTTCCCATGAAAGTTTCATGAAGTGTTCCCGGGCTTATTTGTGCATCCTGAACACGAGGTCAGCACAGTAAGATAAGATCGACACAAACACCCAAAGAGCAGAGTTTCTTGCATGGTTTTTTTATGGTGTCACATATAGATGTGATACATTATACTTTTTAAGATCATGTAACTGTGCAGACATGCAGTGATACTCTGGAAATAAGGCAGAGTACTGCCTGCAAAGTACCACAAATGTTGGATTTTTAGCACATTTTATGTCCTCATCCCTCCTGTTTGTGTGTCTGTCTCGCTCCCTTGTTGTCATTTCTGCGTATTCTGGCTGTGAAAAGCTTGTCATGCGGTGTGCCACAGTTTTGTCATTTGCTAATATAATGCAGGGTTGGGTGAATTTAAGAGCTCTTTGTTTCAAGGCAATAAAGTTTCCTGCAAATACGTCACAGCTGGTGACGTGTGAGGAGACGTTGACATGATGCGATTAGAAATAAATCACGAAGTGCTTAAGTGCTGCAAATGAACCATTAGGTAAAGCAACAATATATGAATAAAGTCTAAGCAGACAGTAGGAAAATCTTTAAGGTTTGTTTTAATTTGACTGGAACCAAAGTAGTCTATGCAATAACAACATCTCTGCTCTCTACTCAGCCCTGCTGCTCATTACCGTTTATCCCTGCAGGTCTGTTGATGATACTTTATTGCACGTGACATCTCCCTGCAATCGATAATTCGGTCTGCTATGAACTGCGGCCGCAGTGTTGTACGCGTCATATACATCTCTTAATGGAAACATGGTCGCCACTTAGCTAAATTCAATAGCTCAGAGGATTACCATCTCCACTGAAGCATGTAATAACCAAAAGGTCATATCATCATCATAACTCAACAAACCATAATCCGCCGCTGCCTCTTTAATGGCTTTTAAAGTGTGTCAAGGCCCGAATCGTTGCCACCAGTCACGCAGTTAATGAACGTGCCCCTCCACTAAAGTGCCAGTTTGCCAGTCATTCTGCCCAGCTCTGAATGCTCTATCCCCTGTTGGGTTCTGCTAGCCTAGATCGAGATGTGCGAAGAGCCCGAGAACATTTGGGATTGATTCATGGCTATTTTTACTTGTCCTACTTGAACTAAATGGTTCAGATACTCAGAGGAAGAAGTCATGCACTGAAAAGGCTTATTGAACTCCTACAAAAAAAAAAAAATCATTGGGAAGCTAAATGGTGGCAGGTGGAGAGTTGATGCTTTACCGTAGAGCTTTCAGAGAGGAAAAAGGACCATTTAATAGCAGAGCAAAATAAGCCATATCATCCATCCACTAGTGTATTATTTGGTGTGATGCCCATGTGGACATACACACATATCAGACAGGTTTAATAAAAGATAGACTGAACCAAATGTCTCTTGTAGCTCTGCTGCACACACAATCAAAAAATATTTCTCTTATTAACCCATAACTATAACAGCACCCATTACCTTAGCATATAGCGAACAGGCTACTGTTCAGTGTTGCTGGTGCTACAATTATGTTAGCACTGATGACTATCATCACAAGCGTAATAAGTGCTCTACAGGAGCACTGACATTATAGAAGATGGTTATGGGCACTCTCTTGTGGAAACCTTATTGCTGCCATTTCTGCCAGCAGCTCTGTGCGGTGTAAAGTCACGAATACACACAGACGGAGGAGAAGAAAGCTAGTGTAAAGCTAAACTGTATATCTGCTGTAGGTGCTATGAAAGGACTTCACAGATCAGCCGTCTTCTCGCTGTGACTGGCACAAGTGAGTGGGAACAAAGGAGTCACTGTGGCTGTCACACACACTGCTCGTTACACTCACCCTTTTGCCCTGCCAGCTGTCTCTCTGTCCCCTCCCACAGCACTGCACCACCACCACCACCACCACCACCCAGCCTCCTCCTCCCAGCTGTGGCTATACATCAAGGAGCCCTCGATTCCATGCACACACACATGTCCTGGGTGTCTTCAGGACCTGGTCTCTGCCCATCTACCATGACCACGCACACTGTTGGAGGCACAATGTTATTCAGCAACCACCAACGGCTCATCAGTATCACAACACTGCACACAGCCACAACACATGAGCTCATGCTTGCTATGAAGACCACAGAGGTTTCTCTGAATGTTTTCAGGGCTGTTTTTTTTTTTTTCATTTTTCCTCTCACAGATGGTTGTTTTTGCTCTTTTGCTTGCTTAGTTTATTTGCCCAACCTCCACTGAACTCCATTCATGCTACGCCCTGTCCCCATGATGCCCCCCCCCCAAAAAAAAAAAAAACCCTGACAGATGCCCCATCTCAGGACTCACCCTTTAATTTACTAACCCCCTAAGCTCTGCCCCTCAGATTCCCACTCTCTCCTGCTTTCCTATTATTTATTCATCCCTCACTCTTTTTTTTTTCCTCTAAAAACATATGCTACACCCTTGCCTATACCCCTCCCTGTGTTTACCCACTGACAGGCCTCTGTCTGGTCAGTCATGAGGCAGTGCCAGCTCAGCCTCCACCACGCCTAACAGTGTGGTGACTGGCCTCAGTTGAAAACTCTTTCATCCCTTTTTGCCTATTTTAGAGACCTTTTCATCGGGGCTTCGCTTGTGGCTGCCTTATTATTGTCAAGTTGTACAGTAAAATTGTAGGCGAGGGCTTTGCTTGTGGTACAGAGGCAGCGAAAGTTTAAAAAAAAAATGAGGCTGGCTATTTATGGACTGGGGCAAAGGATTTAAAGAACTTCATTTTTGCCTTTTATGGGTTAATTGCATGTAAGCCACATTTATGTGAAACAGAAATAGAGGGGAAAAGAGGGGAAAGAAAAACACAAGTGGAGGGCATTCCTTAGGCCAGGCTTTCATTGCTGTGGGTACGATGTCATTGGAATGATGTAATCAGTGCATATCTGACCCCCATACATCCATTCAAAGAGTACTTGGACACACAGGAAAAACAATCCTGCAGATATACATTATGACGAATCAGGTTGTGCCTACACTTCTTGACCTTTCTCATCATGCTTTCCTGTCAACAGGAAATGGATCGGTTTACATGCAGATGTTGACAGGAAGTGACTCACAGTTCAGAAGATGTTTCATAATAAGTGCAAATTAGTAGCACCCCACACCTGAAAGTTTTCAAACTAACCACACATCTGCAGAATGTCCGGAAGCTCTTGCATTAATGTACAACTGCCCTTGGTATTTCCTGTTCCTTTCTTCTTCTGCACCGTCTCAGCTGGAAAATGCAGTCAGACAAGTCAGACACACACACACACACACACACACACAAATACAAACACAGGGTGTTAAGCTTCCCCTCCAGACAACAAAAGAACAGACACAGCAACAAGCCCCGAAGGCAACATTAAACCCAGCTTGTCTGCCACTACAATACCCCTCTTTTCTCAATAGAGAGCTGAGCCCAGTCGAGCTGAGAGCCGTGCCACGTTATTCTTCACTTCAACATAGCTGGGACTAAGATAAGGGTTTCACGTGTATCATCCCACAGGAAATGGGAAAACTGTGATGTGTGGCCGGACCACCACACCAGGCAGGGTGACATGAGGTAAGACAGGTGGTTTACAGATGGAGAATCTGCCACAATCGACAACAGAATCCCCGAGCTGAACGCAATGGTTCAACCGAGTCTGTGTCATCTTTGTTCAGATGGAAGGAAAAATCTGAATCAATAGACACAACAACAGCATAGTTGGCAGGAACGACAAGAAGCACTGATAAGTACAAAACATGAAGAAGAAATTTCTGTGGGTGCCACATAGTAACACAATGTTTTTATAATGTTGTATCATTTTCACTGTTGTACCTGTTGAATGTGTATTTGTGTTTGCTTGACAGGTCTAAAATGAACTAAAACAAATTTCTAATCTATTTTCCATGACACTGCGGACAGAAAATAAACACAGTGGTTAGCTTAGAGGGCAAGTCCAAACCTGCACAAGGGAAAGAAAACATGATCCAACCATGAGCTGCTGCTTAAGCTTCTTAAAGAGCTTCACCTGCTGACCTGCCGTTCTTTGACTGCATTTGCATCCACTAAAGCAAGGCTTTAAAGTCCTTAAAGATAAAGTGTTTTTATTTCCAGGTAAAAAAAATTTTTAAAAATTTTTAGATCACATTTTCTGCGTTGAAAGGCACCATCAAGGTGTGAGGGTGATTATGGTGTGTTTTTACAGGCTGGTTAGAGCCAACAGAAACTCACATCCGCAGGCTGCTACAGAAAGGAGAGAGAAAAATAAGTGGATCTATTCCAGATCCACTGCTGCTGCAGGTCAGAGACTGTGCAGTATGCTCAGCTGGGAAGGTGCACCAAATGTAAGAAAAAGATTTGACTAATAAGAAATCACAGTGTTTTGTTTCCCTAACACACCCCTGATTTACTCTGAGAGAGGCTGCTTCAACACCTTCAATCTGATGCTTGCATTTCCCCACCCAGAGACAACAAGCGAGCTGCTGACCTTGGCATGTTATGAGAGGCCCTCCTCTCCTCCTCAGTCTCCTCTCTCTCTAGAGGGAGCCTTGACTAGTCTAATGGAAAACACTGCTGCTGCCAGTTGACATCGCAGAGACCCACACTGTGACAGAATGGGATCAAATCCTTAATCTAAGCTCATACATTAATTATACAGTGCATTTAGCTATATGCTGTATTGCACCTCTCTTCTTCAAGTGTGCTCTCAATTTAACTGAAATCATTCTCTGCTTAAAATGAAACGCATTTGCAGCAAACAATAGGAGAGAGGGTTGGAAAGCACCATCTTAAATGTGTTGTGGATTATATGCGTTAGAAAATAGGTGCATGTTTTGCCAGTACCTTCTGAGCATGTACTGAATTTCTGCTTCCCTTTCAGACACAGCAAGAAATGAATTCAATTCTAACAGAGTTATTTTCTAACCATTAAATAAATCAAAGAAAATTGTGAGTCCATAATCATTGCCCTAAATCGACTCATAAAAACTGAGAATAAAAAAAAGGAGATAAACTCAAGGAAAGACTTAGATTTAAGGATGAAATGAGACACACAGATACATTTGTATGGTTCAAGTGTGTATTTGTGTGTGAAAGCGATGCCCACAACAACACTTGAACTGAACCATGAGCAGTAGAGATGGGTAAACCCTTACTTTACTGGGTAAACCTACAAAGAAGCTGCTGCAGACACCATCTTGGCAACACCTGACTCTACCAAACTCAGAGCTAATCCAAAAATCAAGCAAATAGAGGAGGTGTGTAAAGGTAGATCCTGCCAATCAAAGCAACCATGCCCTCATCTAACCTAACCTTATTAAAAGTTAAAGAAGTGATATACACAAATGTGCTACAGGCAGTAAACAAGTTGGTGTTGGTGTTAAATCACAAAAGCTTGAAAAAGTTCAGAAACATTCTCTCACCTCCCATGAGGGGTCTAACATCAACTCATTACCACATCAGACAAAAACTTCCATGAGCTGATGCTTCCACATTTATGCAGATACCAAAAGTCAAACACACACTTTGGGGAGAAAAGCGCAGAAAACTAGGGCGCATCCACTGACTCACTTGATACTGAAGAAAGCCGTTATGAGAAGTGCGTGTTTCAGGGCAAACCTCTCATCCTGTCATGCCCACTGAGATCATGGAGGATGTCAACACTGGCCGTGTGTGTGTCTGACTGAGAATTTATAGATCATATGTTCATGGAAAGACATAAACAGGCAATAATGTGATGGATGAATGAATTCATGGATGCGGGAATGCAGAGTGAGTGAAAAAGCAACCATCTGCCTCTGTACAGCAGCACAGTGATCAAGCAATGGCCCATAGTATTAAACACCACCCAAAGGGCCCAGACACACACACACACACACACACACACACACACAGATCACGTTGCTACTTTTAGACAACTTTCCTCTCATCAGACTTTAAACACTGTGTAACTAAATGAGAAGTAAAAGTCATGGGATATATCAAACAGGACTTCACTTAAAAATCGGTTTGCCAAAATATACATAATACAACAATTATCTATATAATGATAGAACTTTGTGCAAGGTTTTGGGGCGTGTGACTTCACTTCCTGTGTTTATCCCGCTCGTTTTGATTGGTTGCTCGACCCTCATGTGCATCACCTGTATTCTGTATTCTGTTCCTATGTGTTTCCCCCTTAGTTAGTGCCACATCGTGTCAAAATGTGACCATATTTTAACAAACAAATCATGTTTTTGAATTACACATATGATGTAATTGTAACTTATTTAAAGATCATTTTGTCAAAAAGATGGGAAAATACAATTTATACAATACAGGTTTAGAGAAATCCTAGAGACATGTCTGCATGTTTCCCTTCACTGAATGAGGAGAGAAAGTATTAAATGAGGTGTAAGAATGCAGAAGTGTCGCCTTCCTTATTTTGTACATTCAGTCCAGTTTTACATCAAACAGGGGATTTCAGGACTTTCTATCACCAAATGACTAAAATTTGCCACCCATCATCATTTTTAATGAAATGAGGTTGTTTGTCCTGCTTCAGTGTCAGAGTCATTTAAAGATATTTGGCTATAGAAATACTGTGGGGTTCACCTTCACAGTGGAATCTTCACCTGCACCAGCCCACCCATCCCTTAACTTTGGTGTGCAGACCCAGCTGTGAAAGTAGGTCATACATCTAAAAACAAAACAAAGATGTGAAGGAAAAGCATGATGTAAATAATGTTATATGGGGGGCAGTCAGCTAAAACAGTGGTAACCTGAACCAGTGGGAAAGGCTGTGTTATGGCTGCATGTACACAGTTGTAGGAGCCTAACTAAAAACCAAAGAAAATGTGCCGTCTGTCGCATTGGTTAAGAAATGAAGACCACCTTAAGTATTTTAGGAGCATTCCCAGCACTGATTTTTATATAGAACCAAAAAGCCTTCAGCTGTGGGCAGACACACACCTCAGATGTGGATCCAGATAAACATCAATATCAGACATCACACAAAATAATTGATTAGTTGCGGCCGGCCGTGAAAAGTGTGTGTGGTGCAGGCGGATCAGAGTCTAACTGGGTCAGGACATTAGTAGTGTTTTTTCCTGATTGAGCGACAGGATGGAGTTATGATGTGTTACATGGGGCTTCTTATAGGTTGATATGTTCCAGGTTAGTGGAAAGGTGAGTCTCCGGTCTGAATTCTGAGGGGAAAAAAATTTGCTGGATTTAAAACGGCTCACCTTCAGTCTGTGTCTGTGAAACAAAAGCTTTCACTGCATCGTATTAAATCAGCCTGACTGAGCTGGACAGGTTTTAAATCCAAAAGGAAACCACTCATTTACAGAACTCTGTGCTCTAAACTCCACGATTAAGCAACTGTTGAGTTGATACAAAACGTGAACTGTTGCAAACATTTGGGGAAAAACCAGACCTAAAAAAAAATCAGATCATAAGTCACTGCAGTAAAAGACCTGCTAGTGATGCGCTAGTGATGAAAAATACACAAATACATGATAAAAAAAAATATGTACAGTACATCCATGTTTTACTTCAAAACAGAACCCACATTTCAGGAAAAACACTAGTTCACTAGCCAAAGTTAGCCTGTCTCACTCTTTACTAAGGGTCTTTGAACCCACTTGAGCTAAGCTAACTGCCTCCTAGCTTTAGCTTCTAGGCTTTAAACAAATCTAAGCAAAGCTAACCAACTCTCAGCTCTGTTGCCTGATCTTCATGTTAAGCTATCCGTCTGCTAGCTGCTGGTTTTTAGTCTTTACGCTAAGCTAAGCTAAGCTAAGCTAAGCTAAGCTAACTGTCTCCTAGATATCTTCCAAGCAAAGGTAAGCTAATGTTACCTAGCTGTAGCATGCTAGCTGTCTCCCATAGCTCCTGGTATTTACTAGCTAAACAAAGGTAATCTGTTTCCCAGCTGTACGTTAGGCTTGCTGTCATCTAGCGGCAGCTTTGCCATCTTTACACTAACTTAGGTTAACTGTAGTTGTAGCACCGTGCTAAGCTAAATAACACCATGTCCTTGCTGTAGCCTATCAACATGGCTGCTATGAAAGTGTATTTTATAATCTTCTATAACTCTTGGCAGAAAAATGTATTTCCTGAAATGTTGAACTGCTCCTTTAAGACCACACTGACCCTTCTCTCTCTCTCACACACACACACACACACACACACACACACACACACACACACACACACACACACACACACACACACACACACACACACACACACAC
>JAVQJX010050716.1:0-14799 GCA_036025115.1 Ambassis agassizii
TGATACACAGTTCTGTTTGTCTTCTACTCTGGTGTGTTTTCAAATCTCTGTATGCTTCTCAGGTTTTCCATCATGGCATTTGTACATTGTATACCATTTGCTCTTTAATATTCTCTGGCAAAATAATTTCTTCTGGGATTAAGTTTTTATTTTCCTGCATTTTGCAGTAAGCTGGCAGAGAGCAAAGGCACAATCAGTTGCTCTTTGGTGTCAGCGGTTCAGTTTTTGGATGGTCCCCTTTGGATTTAACTTCCATGCAGCTGCCTATGGCCATAAAATTTGGGTAATAACCAAACAAATGAGTTCACAAATACAAAGAAAGAAATTATATTTCAATAGCTTTGCTGACTGAGATCTCCAAGCTGACCTGGTAGGAGATGGAGATCCTCTAGAAGGAGCTGGAAGAATCTGCTCGAACCTACATAGGTTTCTGTTACAGACTATTGCTATGGCAACCCTGATAAACAGAGTCAACAGACTATAAGAGTAGTTGTAGTTTGCTATGCATGGATGTGGGGGGGCAGCACTTTGCCTTGGACTCGCACAAAAACATTGAGCTGCCCTAATGAGAACCAGTGACATCACTGGTTCAAAAAAGACCAACAGGTTTTTTCAGTCTGAGCCACATAACACAGTGATGTATACAAAATTCATTAGATACACATCGCCAGAAAACAACACGTTCTCTGCCATTAATATGCCTCCTCATCCTCTGCGGACGTGTACCATCTAGGCTTTGTTTACTTGTACTCTTTTTAGTTTAGCTGCAGGCTCTCATTTGCCCAAACTTTTTGGCTCATAGATGTTATCGTGGGAGCGCTCTGTCACGCAAACATGCATCCAGCAACACAATGAGGATCACACAGCACAACAGGAAGGCTCCAGTGAGAACTGAGAGTGTAATACCGATCTGATAAAGCAGCACTCAATTGGTCCTCATCCCTGGGTCAGCAACAGAGAGTACATCCTTGCCTGGAAGCAAAATGACAAAATAAGAGGGTAAAAGGCTGCGCAAGCGTGCACACACAGTGTAGGGTATAAATATGTGTGCTTTTTCCGGTGGGACTTCACAAACCCCCTTTTTCTAAACCTTTCTATAGATATTTTCTGCCAATTAACCCTGTTCCAGAAGAGATTTGCCTATCTCCAGCCCCAGCTTTGCGCCTGTGCAGCTCGCGGCGTCACTCTCCCTACGTCTCAGGTATAATTTGCATGCCTCGGTCAAGGCTAAACTGAAGCGGATGAAGCGTTGCAGTTTGAAGGTCTCCCTGCTTTATCTGCCGACTCCTAAAAGCCAGGCATATTTGCATTGCTTTTCATTTCTGCAGGCTTGGCAGCGCGAATGATAAAGGAAGGAGAGCACACTGTACAAACCTTGCTTAACAAAAGGAAGCAGTAGCTGCTTATTTGCATATGCAGAATGCACGGATAAGGCCCACACAGGGGCCCGCCTCGGGTCTTGTTATCGGCCCTCCATCGACGCTCGGAGCTGATGCCTGTCAACATGTAGCCCCTGTGTGATGGGCTAGGTCACATCTTGGTGTCAGATGTGGCTGTCTCCTCTGGCAAAGTCAGTCAGGAAATGATCCAAAAAAAAAAATGTATATAAGATTATTTTCTTCCAACTTAAATCTGAACTCTCCGGTGCTTTCACTGCTGCTCACGCTTATCTTTTATTTACAGCCTTTTAATCATGCATAAAAGATGAATAAAAGTTTGATCGCTGTACATTATTCACCTTGTCCCCAAGAAGAAGGGGTCTGTCTAAGGCATGACACCTAACTGCGCTGAATAGTGCTGAGAGCATGCTCGCTCTGTAAAATCCTAATGAGCTCACAAGTTTTACAGGGAATTTCCTCAAAGATGCATTTATGTGAAGTCTTTTATTTGCGGCTTTCTGTATAAATGTGCCATTTTTACATGCATCCCTCAGTCCTGCAGTGTTTTTATTTTCTAAGACTTGTTTGGGCCTTTGAAGAGGCGACTTTGAATTCATATATCTATTGCAATAACTCTGTGCTACTATCTCAGCAGGACCTCTGCAGAGAAGATAAAATTTCTTTTTATGTCTCACAGTGAATCAAGTCACTTTTATGCCAACATTTCTCTGACTATTCAAACAAAATGAGAATGTTAGCATTCAGGTCCAGCTTCTCTGGATCCTGTTGAATTTGAACGACAGCCAGAGAAAGGAGGACAAAAAAAAAAAAAAACGTGTTGACTGTGGCGGTAACCTGGCTGCATTTCACCACAGGAGCAAAACAATATGACTGGAATCGTTTTCGGCATCAAAAACAACAACAACAACCTGCCGCCTTTTGCTTTCTCCGTCTATCTGTGTGACAAGCTGCTGCAACGTTTGCATCACCTGCAACGTCTGAGGATTCGCAGGATTGCTGTTGAACAATATTTATTTTTGCCCTGTTGTTTTTTAATGATAGCCGTGTCTCCAGCTTCTCACACTTTTCTGACTTGCTCGCACTTTCTTTCTTCGTCATCTTCCTCTACTTCATGCCTCTCCAGGCTCACTTCCTCCCTAAGGGGATGAGGAGGTTGGAGATGTGCAGTTTTAATGCTGTAAGTCCTCACTATGACAGATGGAGGCTATTAAAACACATTTTCATTGTATTACGGTAAATAAAGAAGCCATGTTTTGTGTAATTTCACTGATCCCAAGAGAATGCCAGGATGCAAATGGAAGCTGTATAACTGTTGTTCTTATGTTTTACTATGCATGTTCAGTATTTCTGGTTATTGATGACGTTGTTTTGATGCTCTTGTCAGAGAAAATGACACCAGCTCATCAAGCCTGATTTGCCGTCTTTCTTCACAGTAATGGACTTTTGCACTTCACGTAGTGCAGTTAAGATGCTTAGTTTTCCAGCAGTATAGAAAATCAATATAAGTGCTGGTCATTATGATATGTATTCAAAATGCACACACTTCTGTTGATGAAAAAGAGGAGAGGAGAGGAGAGGAGAGGAGGTTCGACTCGGCGGGGAGCTTGGCAGCTTCTAAGCTGTCTGTTTTATAGAGTGGACATTCACAATAACCAACAATGACAGTTTCTATTTTTACATCCTGACTCCTCTGAGAGATTCTGCAGTCCAACACTGTCACAGCGGTTGGCTGCCACAGGGAAGATTCCTGTTTAAAATCACAGGAGAGGATGAAAATCTTTTGATTTGGAGGAAATCAATGAGTCACAGCCACCTGTAACTGAACACACTTTATGACAGGATGAGCAGTAAAATGCAGCAAAATGTCCCCATCTACAATGGCAGGATTTAGGCCAGTACATCAATCAATCAAGGTAAATGTGTAAGCTGTGATAAAACCAGGAACAAAACACACTAAAAACTGCAGTTCCTGTAGTTGCCACTAGAGGCTGGTTCCAGAGATAGTCATGTTTAAGATGCCCAATTTTATAGTTAATCCACCTAAACTCCTGGTCAATACACATACAGGTAAAACTGTGGAGCTGGTTTGGATGAACAATTGAGCCAGCAAGTACAGGTCTCAGTCCTGTCTTAATTCTGCATAAACCATAATTTGAATAAGAAAGTTATGCTTTAAAAAAAGCATGTTTATTTCTGCTGTAAAGTTTGTTTTGTGGAGATAGACTCACTTTTTGGTTCCTAAGAGACTGTGTTAGCAAAGTGTTTATCTGCTTCTTCTCTCTGTATGTGTAGCTTATGTCTGCCAAAATAGAATAAAATTAAATTAAAAATTTTAAGTAGTCAATATACAATATTCTCCTTATATCACCATACCACACAGAGAAACTTGTCTCCCCCGCCTCCTACGTCTTATTTTTTAATGTGTTAACTTTGCAAACTCTTAGAACACAAACAGATATGGACGCTACGGCTAACATCAGCAGCACATTTGCGTCTATGAATAAATAAATGTAGCTAAACCAATAATCAATCACTGCTTAAATGCTCCGCCCGGCCGCGCGTCGTGGGACATAAATCAAACCCACCCACGATGTAGCGTGACTGACAGGTGCATGCTGGGCTGGACTGGATCAAGGCCGACTGGGAAAGTTTTTTTTTTTTTTTTTTTTCTCAGTGATATCAAAGTTTGTGTTCGCTGTTTCTTCGTGTGTGGATTTACAGATAGATTTGTAACGACGGACTCTGAGACGGCGGTGAGGGAGCAGAGTGTGGAGGCCTTCACGGAGGAAACATGGAGGACATGATGTGGGAGACACGCGGACAGGTGAGTCCAACAACACTCTGAGCTTCATTTCACTGTCCAGAGGAGACTGTAAGGTACCACTGCGTTGCTTAGCAACATTTGTACGTGCGCTGCAGTGTTTCGTGTTCTTGTGTTCAAATGTGTGTGTGTGTGTGTGTGTGTGTGTGTGTGTGTGTGTGTGTGTGTGTGTGTGTGTGTGGCTGCTGCCATGAAGGTGGTGCTTCTCCTCCTCCCTGCTTCAAGAAGTGGATGTTTGGATTGTGTAGCTTTATTGTTAATAAACTTTTGTTTCCTTAAACTTTGTGTAACTTCCTCATTTTAATATTAATACATTTATTTTCTTTTACCTGCTTTGACTGGCAGCTGCTGTGGAGGATGCAAACAAGTAAACGCATGCAAATTTACATCTATATATTCTGAAGTATCAATTTAAAAAAATGAACATCCCTTAATTACTTAAGAGTTATGTGTCTGGTTTAAGTTGTTAAGTTTGGATGCATTTGGATTGGTTGGATGCTACCTGCTGAGATAAACTACAAGCTGCTAACAAAGCCACACGTTTCCTTCAAATGGACGACATGTCTGTGTGTGTGTCTGATCCTTTGACTGTACACCTGGATCCTTTCTTTTTAACATGTAAACACTCTGGTGTGTGGCTAAAAAATATTATAAAATATTGATGCTAATTAGCACAGACAGAGAGGTAACGAATGTTGTGCCAACTTTTCTGCTCTTTGTTAATGAGCTGAGTGGTATAATTGTTGTTAATGGTTCTGCAGATCTGATGCATCATTGAAGCTTTGACTCATTTTGACTGTTTAATGTCACTGATCAGGATCCACCATGTTGAATGTTGGTTCAGATGGTTTCTTTCTCTGAGGTGCCTATGAAAAATACTGCATACTCACATAGAAAGTTGAAGTTATTGTGAAAAAGTTTCTAATAAAAGAACTCTTCTCAGTGTTGTTTGCTTGGCTGCAGGGAAGACGCTCCTCAGTCCTTTTTTCTTTTTGACAGTTGTGTAGTGAGCTCGACACTCATTTGAGATTTTGTCCATTTCACAGAGTTGCTTTCTTTTATGTTCTTTCGCAACACTATCCATTAATTATTGCTCAGCTGATCGTTCTATATTGTTTGTTTTTTTTTTTTTTAAGACAAACTGCAAACATGCACGTAGTACTTTGCCTTTAAATTCAGCCTGTGGTTTAGTTTTCCAGCACAGGAACAGTTGGTTCCTTTTGTGCTGCATGAACTTTTTGTCATTTGTGTGACTGTTTCGGTTTACAAAACACCTGCATGAAGCTGGGATACCAATCAAAGTGACAACCCGTAACTCTGATGTTACCTGTTAGCCAGACAAATGAGAGAGGAGGCTAGTGGGCATGAGTTTTTATTGGTCCCACTGGGAGATGAGAATACAGATTGTAAATGAGTCTCAGGTCCACAGTCGGCAAACAAAATATTTTCACAGGCCTCATGCGCTCCCACATTAAAACTGTATTTGTCAGACAAACATGTCAGCAGCACATTTCCTAACTCATTTTATCAGAATATGATGAATGCAAATGAGATTCAGTTTGGACGTTACAGGAGACGTGTGCACCGCAGTGTAATGTGCTAACATTACTGTCAGTATGAGACACTGCTCTGAACACAACCAAAAAGGAAAATGGAGTCGTTATAATGTTTTATGTAACAAAGATCCCATTTTATTAAAGCAACACTAAGTAGTATTTGGAAAAACACATTTTTCTACGCACTCTTTTGTTGATTAGCAGCCAAGGACACCGGCAAACTGCTTCTTAGCTGTTATCTGAACTATCATCAATTGCCTAGCATGTTAGCTTCCTGCTAGCAATCCACTTTACTCCAACAGTAACGGCACCAGGTCCTCATCCATTGGACATCCCTCCACGTATGGTTACAAGTTCCAAACACAGGACCAAATGGATTTAACATGTGGACTCTTCACTCAATTCAGACCTGGCATTTTCAGTGGTTTGGAGTGGATTATGTGTGGACAGACGTACACAAACTCAGCCGTGTTTACACAAACTGTCGTTGTCTCGGGTAGAGTGGACGCAGGCGGATGCGGTGAGGTATGACATAAAGTAGGAACATTTTGTAGTCCTTTTATATGCATGGGTTCTGGTCCCAGTGTTTCCTAGTGCAGGTGATACAGATGTGCTCAGGTAAAAACGAGTTGATCTACCAGCAGGCTGAAAAACTACATAGTGTTGCTTTAATAGGAACCTGCTTCATATGAATATCCAAACAACATGGATGCTTTTTTAATAGTTTGATTCAAGCTGGTTTTGCAGTAGGGTTAGGGAATAGGTTAGATCTCTGCACACTGAGTGAAGACTCAATGACCGCACGAGAGGAGATGGGACTCACTGCTTTGGGTAGTTGTCACTGAATGCATCAAAATGAGCCACACAGACCAATAAAGGATCTGTCTCTGTGATTTTGTTTCATTCCTAATATAGGATTACCCTTTTTGGCACAAAGAGAGTTTAACTAAACAGTTTCCTGTGCTGCTCATGTTGCCTGAGAATTACTACATCACCACAGGAATCCCTGCTCAGATGTTAAAAATTATAAGTGGCAAAATAGAATAAACTCCGCTCCCCGAGGGGCTTTTATTGTGATATTAACAATCCGTGTGGCAGAAAGTAGACGGTAATCTCACAGAGTATAAATGCCGGAGACAGAATGTGTACACGCATCATATTGGTTGATGTGTCGAAGGTTTAATGCTTATAGAAAATGAAAAGCTCAGCGTGAAGATGTCAGGGACTGTTAAAGCCTTTCAGAAACATTATTTAAGGCCCCTCCGTGGACAGTAAGCCAATACTGAGGAGGAGAGTTCTGCTCATGCTGAGCAAGCTGCAGCAAAAACCTGCTAGAAAAGTCTGTATTTTCTAGCAGTATTCATCAGAATTAAACTTCAGTCTTGTTTCTTTTGAGGGTCGCTCAGGTCAGGACTGACGTTGATAAATGTGTCTCCCTTTGTGGTGCTCACATGTGATGAGTTGTGTGTTCATGCACAGAAACATCAAAGTTTACAGTATGAAAGAAAAGTGATCTCATTTCTTGAAACCAAGGCAAATTAATTGCCGCCTAAAGCACAGTCACTTCTGTTTAATCTTTCTTTGTTTTCAGATCTTCCAAATCCAAGCTTATACACATTTATTTATTTTTTTTTTTACATTGTTTTGTTGTGGGAGATGCAGCTTACGATAATGTTTGTATGTACGGTGGCTCTGAGTGTCCAAACATCACCATAAAAAAGATGTATAAAATCAGCAGCTGTATTTGTGCAGTAGAAAAGCTAAAAATGCTAACACGCTAAGCATAGAAACTAGCTGTTATCTCTTGCCTCTTTGCCATTCATTCTGCCACTAACCACACAATATCTTCTCTTTAACCCAACTATTACCAGCAGCTCAGTGTAATTCAGTTCTGTGTTCTCTGGCTGGGATCCACAAATGATTAACTTAGGATAAGGTTACCTCATTCCCAAGAAAAAAAAGAACAGATAATAGCCTATTACCCTGCAGCGCTTCTGCCTCCAAGACCTACCAGTATTTTATGTTGGGTATCTTATCACTTACTCATTGTGTTACAACTGCAGGCTGCAGACCTTTAACATTAATAGCCCCTGAAGTGTGACTTCATCATTAGAGGAAGGTCTTTCCTCTTTTTGCGCTTTTGTCTTGTAATTGAAAAAAAGGGAAGTGTTCGAGAACTAAAGAACGTGTCACTGTGAGCTTTAAGTAGGAATTAGTAGCAGCAGAGGAACACTTATGAAGATGGTGTGATTTTCACAAAACAACTCTCAATGTTCAGATCTTTAGTGGCTGCGTTCTGCTGATAAAATATTAGCGTGCTTTTAATTGTTTTTCACTCCTAAGATAAGAACATACAGTGTTTTCAGTATTTTCACATTAATCTTGTGTAAGCTTTCGGTCATCTGTTTAATTTGATGGAATTTAACACTATTTCAGCCTGCTCTCTGGTATAATTGATGTGGTGATTTTTGTGTTGTCATATATGTGCAAACTTTGGATTTGAAGATAACAAACTGTGAAAATTCTTTAAAACTTCATTAGTACCTCCTGCTTCTAGTTTCACTTTCTAGAAATAAACTGGAAGTGTTAAAAACTGCAGTTCCCCCTGCAGCCTCTGGGGGTTGGAATAAAAAATGAGTCAATCCCCATAGACTTCCACTGTTTCAGTCTCTGTTGATATTGCAGTTTTAACCTCTAAACCCCCCTTTTCGTTACATCATTGTATAGACAAAAGTATGTGACCATGTTTTGTAAAGTCTAATAAAAATGGATGAGCATTTTTCCACTCAAATTGGGGAGAACTTTATTTTAGCTTTTGTTTGGTGCCATGCTGAAACAGGAAGCCCAAAGAGTTGTGATTTAAATGCTCGTTAGAGGCTCTAAAGCAGCAACAATTAGTCAATGAATGGGAGTTTGTAATTGTTATTCAGAATACATCGACTGAGTAATCATGGAAAATCTATTTATAATGCAAACCGTAGACCGCAGCATGAAGGTTTCCCGTTACAACAAAAAGAATGGTAGAATTGCACATAGTGACCATTTACATTGGATCATATGGCGTATTTTAGTGGACAGGTCTGGGATACAAGTCTGAAAATTCAAAATTAATTGACACATAGGAATCAAACTCTGACGTAACATTGCAGTGAAATAAATAACCTGCACCTTACAGAAGGAAAAAAAAACCCCCAACTAATTCTTGTCGTAATTTATTCCAGAAACTCCTCCTCACCACCCATGGAGCTGTCTGTTCACCTGTACGCCTGCTCTGCTCCACATAACCACGATATGCATTACTGCAGAAACATTATTGCGAGGCCTGCACTTATCTTTGACTGTCTGTCAGCACAGCTTTTTCCACCCTATCACACTCTGCAGCCACAGGAATTATATCCATGTTCTACAGTCTTCTCAGCCTGCTGGTTTCTGTTTCTTTTTTTTTTTCTTGTTCAATATAACCCCATCACTGCAAACTGACGACACCCTAACCATACCTCACTGTACAGCTGTGATCGCTCTATATTCTGAGCTGTCTCAGGCTGCACGGTGAATGTTCAGAGGATTATCTATATAGTTGTGCCTCTGCATTGTTCCCTTCAGAGTTAAATGAAGACGTGTTGTCCGGCATCTCGGGTTATTTACAGTACATTTCTCTGCAGCTGGGATATACAGGCACCATATCGTGCACATTTTCCACAGCACAAACACACAACATTCGCTGTTTATTAGGATATAGGCATCCAAACAGGGGGGCAGGCTCTCTGTAATACCTTTACTGACTCATCTTATCCTTAGAAGTGTGTAAAATAACCTTGTTATATTGCTGTAGTTATGTGCCGGATATGTATACGGCTCCTTATTTTTAGGTGGTTGAGGATGTGAGATTTATCCGTTATCTTTACCTCCCTTCATCTCAAGGTTCATTCTTAGTATACACTAATAAATCTGCATTGACCTTGCCTTGCACCATGTTTGCTAAGCTTATTTTTGATTTTCAAATGATAGTTAGCTAACTCAACAATTCTCATTTCTGCCTGTTTGATGTTCAACGGCCTCATACAAAATATGCCATGCAGCCTCAGTGTGCACAATTGTGGCTGAATGTTCAAAGCATGATGAACAGCACTGTCTCTGTAAGTTATCATGCACTGCTTTGTGCTTTTTCACTGTGAAAGGAGTGTTTTTTTTTAATGTAATGTAATTACCGTGCCATTTTTATTTTCAGCATTTTTTCCAGCATTACCCAGAAAACATGCAGTACTCATGTAGCACTACTGCGACTGCAAACTGTAAACAACTCTTTGTTTTAGTTGTCCCTGATGGAGAATTGATGGATGTTTGTTTCTGCTCCATTCAGTGTCTGAACATACCGTTTGAGCCGGCTCACCACAGTTAGCTCAAACTCACACTCAACACTATTAAAAAACGATGAATAAAATGGCTGAGAAATGAACGGTTGGAGGTCAGGAGCATAAACGTTTTGCTTGAGTGGCTGTTAGAGGTCGACTTTAAAAAGTGAGATTCAGACTTTAAAAAAAATATTCATGATATTATATGATCATTTTTCAGGATATTATTGCAAAGAAACTGTCAGTCATACAGGCATACCAATTGCAAACCTTCAGGATTTATACCAATACACATTTATTATATTGATTATTATATTGATATTCTTAATATATGTGCTGAGTATTGTAAACAAAGGAGTGAAAGGAAGCTCAAATTTTGTGATGAGCATTACAGAAGCAGCATCTTTTGAAATGTTGACTCATACTCACACTGAATATACACTGATACTGATGTATCTGTGATATTAGCAGAATGGTGTGTCAGACTCTGATGCCGATATTTGTTTTTGCTATGAGGCTGCTAGCGATGCATTTCTTCTGTGCCTCAAAGCACTTGTGATATTAATATTTTGACAATATCTACAAATTTGTTCTAAATCACCAACTCACTCCTTCATGCCTGTATGGAGAGTTTGTTTTACAGTAGCACTAGAGTTGTGCACATCCATTTGCCTCACCTGAGCCAAAGCCACCAAATGAACCAAAAAAAACTACAACTGGCCGCTACAGACTCACAGACAGATACCCACCTTAGCCAAAAAGAGGTCCACATTAAATTTGTGATTTTTGAGCCACATTTGCTATTTTACATGAGGGCTGCTAGAGGCTCACATCCATTTTTATCAGGCCACAAGTGTTGTTTCATCAGAAAAATAAAAAAATACATTTCAGACATTACTCCCAGGATCAGTAAAGTATCTCTCTGTCTAAATAGCTAAGCACAGAGCATGATGGTACATAATGTTAACATTGTGACCATCACTTGTATGATTCTTTTTACCACACTGAGGGGAGTATATAGAGTCCTTATTCTTACTACCAATTCTGACAGCACTACAAAGTGGTAAACACTGTATAGTGAGGAAGGGGTGATTTAAAAGGTAGCTTTAACAACACAGCAAAAGACATAAATGTATTTTTACAGGGGTAGCAAACTGACTGCAGCTTACTTACAAGATGAAGCGAGTGAGTGATCAGTCGGTTATCATCCACACTCGTAGATTGCATCATCCCTCTGCAGATTACACTGTTTTTGCTGTAGTATTTCATATTATTGCTTTAATTTGATCTTTATTATATTTGCTCGCTGCTGAACTCATCAGCTCTCGTATTCTTTCTTATTATTCTTGATTGAGAGGAGTTGATTTCCTGGCAGAATCCTCATATTCTTTGTGGATGCCCACAAACAGTTTCTCAGACTGCATGCAGAGCTGCCATCCATTTACGTATTAAGAGAGGGCATCTGAGAAGCATGTCATACAGATCGTGTTCCATTTAACAGATTCAGTTTCCTACATCAGAACAGGGTGAAAGGAGCTACACAATTAGCTGAAACCCTCGTAAGAATAAAACACATCACTGTGGGGTCTTCACAGTCAACCCTGTAACCTTGTTTTGTGTTGTTTTTCAGCATCAAAGTGCCACAGGATATCTTTGTTCTTTGCATTTTCAGAAGATTCTGAGGTGAAATTGGTCGAGGTTGTGAGATTTATCTGTTATCTTAATTTCCCTTCATCTCAAGGTTTGGGCGCAGCACGTTCTAATAATTCTTCACTGACCTTGCCTTGTACTGCATTTGTTGCCTTTCTAATTTTGATTTTTTTTTTTTTTTAAAGCGACTGCTCGCAAAGAGACAACACAACATATAACACTACTGCATAGCACTGACTGTTTGATGTCAGGCAAGATGTCTGCACATGTGGAGAATTGATTTTAATGCTCTGTCACATGACCACATTACATTATCCTTCATGTTCCTTCTCAGGTCCTTGATGTCATTATCATTTACATGAATATCTCTTGTGTGATTAAAAACACAGTATATCTCACATTGAAACTAAGGGTCAGCCTGTGCATTAGAATGGAGTGTAGCATATGAATTGCAAGTAGCACATAAGCCTAATATGTGCATGTTTTACAAGAAGAATGCAGAGGTGTAGGGAAGGGTATCTCTTGTTGCCACTGAGGGCTCCTGCTCCATTCCAATGAGTGTAAAGATACTAAGTATGTGTTCTCCATAATCTTCAGTTAATGTATTTACCAAAAGGAATGTGAAAGGCAGGGGGAATGAGGCTCGGAACCCTGGAGGCTGAATGGTTAGGAAGCAGAAACAGGCCTCAGTTTTGGCAGGTTTGTGGAGGCAGAATTTGGATGCTGTCCTGGATGACTCATTTGGACTTAACAGGTTTGCCCCTCTTGGGTCACCTCCCCTTTCTCATCACCATGAGGCTCCACAGGTGAAAATTGTACTGAATGGGCATTTGTCAAAAAAAAAAAAAAGAAGTGGAAGAAGCAAAAGACTTTTTTCCCCCCCAGCTGCAGGCATTATCGCCTGACTTTCCATCTCATTTCTGTGAACACATTATCTCCAAGACGCTCTGAGGGGATTCAAATTTGGCACTTTAACTTGGACTTGAGGATAATCCATATGCTAATTATGACAATTTTCACACAAATGTCTAATAGGATTAAATGATTAAGTATGTCCAAATGGTGAAAGGTCAACTTCACTGTGAAATATTGTACACAAACACCTTTTATATATATTTTTTTCTGCAGACCGTAAATTGTAAATGAAGACAAACAAATGCTCCATGATGTCAAAAACGGGCTCCCTGAAGCCAAGTTTTGGAGCTAAATGTGGTGGCTCTGGGTGTTTGAGAAAAATTTGTATTGGCACTGGCATATATACCAGTATTTGCCTGAGGTGCAGATAATAAAACGTTAATTGCACTGCTTTGTTATTTTCACCACCTTTGTGTAGATTTGAGGAGTTGTGATCATTGTGGAGGTTTTTCTCATGTCAACACATTGGACAGGCAGCTGAACGAACCGGGTGAGAGGCAAAATGTTCTCAGTGGACCGCTCGTAGTTGAGTGTGGATGAAGAAGCAGAGCATGAAGAGTTTGTTAAGATGTCTGTTGGTTTTAAGTTTGAAGCTGTAGTTGATTCTGGTAGCACTGTGCTCAAGGCTCCGTAACTTGATGTAAATAAGCCGTGTCAGATGTGATTTGATGACTCGTGAAAATCAGATAAAACTGTCCTCATTGATGTAAAATGTTGGCGGATTTACAATTGGCACTGCTTAAGTCTCCCTAACACCACAGGCTGTTTTGTTTTCACCTGGTGTTGAGTTTCACGTTTTGTTTAAATCATGGTTTGATTTGGACTTAAAAACACTTGGTAAGGGTGAAGATAATCTCAAAACGGTTGCCATTTTTCTTTACATTAGCTCACAATTATGAGGATTTTAGCACTTCCAGTTCCATTGACAAACACACAATGCTCAGTGGGCATAGGATGCCTATTATAACATGACTTCTGTTGAAAAATCATAGACCTGTTGTAAAGATTGTTTCTAAAAACTTTTGTCATAAAATGAATCTTACACTAATACATGATTTAAGTGACGTATGGCACCCATGAACAGAGATGGAGCTGGAGAAACACCGTCACATATTCCATTTTCAAGGTCTGAGGTATCGGAATCAGAAAGCCTTTATTGTCATTACAAGTGTACAGGTACACTCCTGTTATGTTTTCCTGGTCTATTATTATTCACAGGAGTACTCAGCCTGGTAGCAAAGGGATATTAAATAGAACTTGAACAGTGTTTTTATTTTAATTATTGATTTTGCATTGTGTTAGGAGGTTTTTCCATAAATGTTCATCGTTAAGCAGCTGACACTCCTGACTGCGCATTAGACAATAAACAGATTTTTGGTTTCATGGGAGAACGTAACCTTTTTTGTCTGCACCTGTTCTGAAAACGTGGAGCAATCAAAGCGCATTCAAAAAGCCTTTTGATTCACGGTTTGGCTTTGAGAACTTGGGGAGCTGCTCCCCACGGACAGGGTGAAGCACCTTTGAGCTTTAATGATGCAAACTAGTACAAAAAGAGTACAGTCTGCATGGAGGCTTAATTGCTCTTTCAATGAGACTGCATGTAAGCTGTTCTCCTGCTGTAGGACTTAATGAGAGAACTACCGGTGTGCTGCAGTCACCTCACCTCTTCATGTGTTACGGTGATGATAATTAGAAATCACTTGGGTGTGCGCTGGTTTGGAGTGTGCCCAAATCAAACCAACAGATCTGTGCGTGCGATGTTTGTGGTTATACTGGTTCCAGCGATGAAGCGTGAAGAGAGGAGATCCTGCGGTGATGTAGGCAAAACATCAATTCTGCTCGCTTCCACAACATATGTACATGTTCACATGCACCTGTGCTCCGTGATGATTTTTTTCCCCCTCATTTTCTTTTCTTCGTCTTTTTTTTCTCATGCATGTACACTGGCAATATTTTTGTAGAATCTAGTAGGCCAACTTTGGACCTCATCAAGGACACCGCTGTAGAAGATTCTTCATAATCTGACCCTTTTATATGTAATATTCTTTACATACACGTTTATATTTTAAAAATGTGTTCAGATATAAAGATGTGTAAAGAAATGA
>JAVQJX010050774.1:0-22326 GCA_036025115.1 Ambassis agassizii
ACTTTTATACCCTCCTCCTTCATCAGGAGTGCCCTCTGCAGCTGGGAGTGAAACTCCATTTGGAGTGACACTCGGTAGTGAAGTGGTAGTGCGTAGGGACCGGAATGAGATTGGGCCAAGGTAGTGAAGTGGTAGTGCGGAGTGACCAGTATGAGATTGGTCCTAGTTGAGGTTGATTGTCGATGACGTCAATTATGCGCGACGAAAGATGTAGTCCACGATGTACTTATTTTCAGCAAAACTTCCTGTATTTGTAAAATTATATTTTTAAATTAGTGCTCATGGTGTGTGTAATGGTAAAATTTAGAGATTAAAAAAACAAAACATTTATTTTCTCTCCCTCCGTCACCGTCCCATCAAACCGCTGGGGGCGTGACTTAACCTCCCTCTTCTTCCTGATGTGACAGAGTACTGAATGTCTGCGCTGCAGCAAGTTGCTGTTCTGTTGTTTAGTTAAGTTGAGGAGCGTTGTTCTCAGGCAGTGCGCTCACTTTAAGCAGTGCTGCAGTCATGTCTTCCCAAAACAGCTCTGCCTCAGGGATTCAAGGGCTTCTCCTCAAACTTCATGAATCACTGTCAGATGAAGATACCCGGGCTGCAGCTTTGAAATGCCACGATATTATCGGAGATTTGGGACAGGAGTGCATGCTAACACCAAATGAGACTGAACTTGGTAAGATAATGAACGTCTGGCTTTGAACTCCATGTACATCCCGGTGTGTTTCTGTGGATTATCAGTGTCAAACATCCTGAAGCTGTGATCGCTGAATTCATATGTAGATTTACTATTTCAATTCGTCACATAGACAACAACGAGAAATTGGTCATTAAACCACTTATTCCGCCGAAACATGTGTGGTGGGAGTGAACATAGGTGACAATAAACAAAGCGTGAGCATTTTACGAATTTGCATTAAAAAAAAGTAATGATTTAATGTTGCATAATACAGAAGGTAACATGCAGTTCAGACACCTGCAGGAAGTTGCTCTAACCACAGATTCCCTCTATAACACTGCAGTCCTCAGGGAAGGGGGGGCTCAGTAGTTCATCTCGTATAAACAACTCTTACTCATATCATCATAATATTTTTTAAGCACAATCTCAGCATTCTACCAGAGACACCTCCTCAGTCAGAGTTGCAATCAAACTGAATAATCATTAATGGATTGTTAAATTAATAAACTGATCACTTCTACTTCATCCAGCTTTACAGATGTCATTGTTGTTCTCAAAGGACTATGGGCTGCTCAGCTTCCTTAGAAAGTCCCTTGGAAAAGATGAGGTAGTTATTATGTTAGTTACAAAACAGTTTAAGAGTTTTTTTTTTTTTTATTGAGACATTTCTTGTCTTCCAGCTGCGGGACACCCGGGTTGAGATCTTGTGTTTTTTGGAGACATTTTTGGACAAAGTCTCACCAAGAGTCAAAGGCTGGGAAAAGACTTACGCAGTTGACCTTAGAGTAAGTTTCATTTTTGAATTCAGTTTTACTGAATTGTAAGTTGTATGTAATTACTCACCATGATTATGTGAATTCTGTATTTCTCCAATGCAGGACATGTGTATGACTGTTTACACAAAGGAAAAAGTGGCTAAATGTAGGACTCCAGTGCTGGAGCTCCTCATAAAGGTCGGTGAACGGATTCATAATAAGTACACATTCCTATACAAATGATTTTGTTTGACATTTATGAACTTTCTTCAGGTTCTCCAAACCACAAAGGCTTCCAGTGTCGCTGCAGACTTTAGAATCAGTGACATATTTAACAGATTCTACAGTGAGCTTTGTCAGAAAAGTAAATTACCAGATTCAGGTGAGTGTTCTCTTAATGCCAAACTTTAAGATGATCGACACATTTTTTTTTCTCACCTTATTTGTATCCTTTGTAAACAGTTCTTGGTAAAATCTATGAGTTGCTGGGAGTTCTTGCAGAGGTTCATCCCAGTGAGATGGTCAACAACTCCGAGAAACTCTACAAGGCCTATTTGGGAGAGTTAAAGGAGCAGGTATGATGAGATATTAATGTAAATAAATGCAATAATTCCTGAGCTTGTGCTGTGTTTTTTTTTTTAACATTTTCTTTAGATGACCTCTTCAACAAAAGAACCCAAGCTTTTTGTCGTTGCTGGATGTTTGAGAGGAATCACCGCTCTGATGGTCAACTTCACTAAAACCATGGAAGAAGGTGTGAAAAGCTTTTTTTCTTACTTTTGTTGCTCATTTGTTTACTTTATAACAACAATTCTATGTTGTTTTTTTTCTGATTTGCAGACCCAGCAACACTGAAGGACATTTTTCAATATGCACTGAAGGCCATCAGTCCAAAGGTAATTCACTGAGAGGATCCAAGATGTGAGCATGTGCATGTGAAATCTGATAACATATCTATGCTTTTTTATGTCTATGTTCTTTTTCGTTGTCTCATTGCAGACGGAAATGAGTCGCTACGCTGTCACTTTTGGTAAGACCTGCAATTTCAATTAAAATAAATAAATGAATAATGACATTTAATTCCGCTCTGATTTTTCTTGTATTTACCTTACAGCCGGTCTAAGGCTGTTTGGTAGACATGCGTCCCAGTTCAGCAGCTGTCTTATGGACCACTACAGAGCTTTGTTTGAGGTCATGTGTAAACTCTGCGGACACATCAATGGTGAGATGAAGAAGACGAGTTACTATGCACTGGAGGCCTTCCTCAAACAGGTCAAACACCTCTTTCACACAAAGTGCACCAGCTTATTTGAAACACTTTCAACAACAACAACAACAACACCGGCTCGCTTCAGGTTGCTCTGTTGGTGGCTGAGGACATCGAGGAGCACAAAAGCAAGTTGAAGTTCTTCATGCAGAAGTTCTGCGGCATCATTAAGACCATGGACTCCACACACAAAGAGCTGTCTATTGCCATACGCGGATATGGATTCTTTGCAGCTGTACGTTTGCTGTATTTTTTTTTTTACATTTAATGTTTCTTTTGTTGATGCACAATCGAACATTATTTATTTATTTTTTTTGTTTTCTGCAGCCATGCAAGAAAGTTTGCCCACAAGATGTCGACTTAATGTACACAGAACTGATCCAGCGCTGTAAGCAGGTGTATCTGACGGAGTCTGACACCGAGGACGACAGCTTCTACCAGTTGCCCAGCTTCCTGGACTCTATAGCCAGTGTCCTGATTCACCTGGACAAGGTGAGAAAAATACATGATGCATATCTTCTTTTATTTGTAGACCCACTTGCCGAAGAATAGTTGTGTTATATTCTTCACCTCTGTGTCCTCAGATTCCAGAGGTATATACACCCCTACTGGAGCGCCTCCTGGTGGTGCAGATTGACAGCTTTCCTCAGTATAGCGAGAGAATGCAGGCCGCCTGTTGCAAGTCCATATTAAAGGTGTTGGTGGCAATGGCTTCAAAAGGGCCTGTTCTGTGGAGTTTTATCAGCTCTGTGGGTACGTTGATCATTAAGGCGAGCACCTTTAAAACTGCGTCACTTGTTTATGTTTAACCTCTGGATTATAGCTTGACATTTATCACTCTGCAAATGTAAATGACTGTTTTCTGTTTTCAGTGCACCAGGGCCTGATTCGTGTCTGCTCAAAACCCATCGTGTTTTCTGAGGTCAGACATGAAGACAAGTTGATCTGAAATCTTAATTAAAAATATTGGATTTTATTATAGTACTAACAGAAATATTCTCTGTCCTTCGTCTCTCAGGACACTGCGAATGCTTCCTCTGAGGCTTCCCAAGTTCGCACTGGAAAGTGGAAAGTTCCATCTAGTCAGAACTACCTTCCTCTGTATAAAAGCCTTTTAGACTGTGATCAGTTGAAGGTACAGTTCTGTAGTTTTATTATTCTATGGTTTGGAAAATGTCTTGTCAGACCCCCCCCCCCCCTTCATTGTCATATTTCATGTTTGATTTTCCATCTTGTCCTGCAGGATTCAGGATTTTTGGATGGAGCTTTTCAGAGTCAGAATGCTGCTCTCGGGTCTCTGAGCAGGCTTCTCTATGATGAGCTGGTGAAGTCCATCCTTCGCATTGTGGAAAAATTGGACTTGTCTGTGCAGAAAGTAACAACAGGAGAAGAGGTGAGGTTTTATTCTCAGTATATCATTCATCATTCAGTGGACCACAAGCAAACAATATTTGTATCATTTGCTTGCTCAGTTCTTTAACACTCGTCCACGATGTTAATTTGTTGTCGGCCAGGCTCCTGATGAGACGGCCCACTTCATGCCCTCCTCTGACCCTACAGCTCATCTGTTGCCCAATAAGGTCAAAGACTTCACCGCCTTTATCAACCTGGTGGAGTTCTGCAGGTAAAACAGCACATAATCATAAAATAGGACACAATGCTTTTTATCCATGTTTTGAATGCTGCTTTTTTTTTCCTGCCCCGCAGTGAGTTGCTGCTGAATAAACATGAGGAGTATTTTGAGTCTTGGATGTATCCCCTAAGCCATGAACTCATCCTCCATTCTATAAGAAATCCACTCGTCAGTGGCTTTTACAAGCTGCTCTCTGTCACCATGAAAATTGCCAAGAGAGTCAAGTACTACAAGGTAATACTGCCCCTTTTTCATGTGATAAACAATGTGTATTTTTCTCATATATAACTCAAATCTACTTTTGAACAGGGAGTTGGCCTCCGGAGCTCTAAGTCCTCTCAGGGTGACCCTATCAAAAGTGCCTGTTTTGCTCTTTTCTCCAAGTTTGGAAAAGAGGTAGCGTCTCCTCGCAGTGTGCTCTCTGGGAAGGCTTAGCATGCATGATGGTAATGTGACACGTGTTTCCTATCAGGTCTGTGTCAGAATGAAGCAGTACAAAGACGAACTTCTGGCATCATGTTTGACGTTTGTCCTCTCGCTGCACCACAACATTGTGTCTCTGGACATGAAGGCGTACAGTCCTGCTCTTGAGGTGGGATTCTTTTATTTATTTCATCACACATTAATATACAAAAGGCTGTAAGCAGCTTGAAACAAAATCAAACAATGTCAATCGATTGTCAGCAAAGAATATTAAAATAGTGATACATGTAAATAAGTAAGTAAACAGATAAGCAAGAGTTGGAATTTGTATTTATGGTAAAATGGTTAAATTGCCGAAGAATTACTTGATTTCATTCTTATCTGTGATATTTAACAGATTATAATCCAACCAGCACAGAAGGTCTGCATTCATCCTTTAATGTGTCTTTTTAACATGTACCGACTTAAAAAGATGATTAATTAACATGAAAAAAGTTGCCAAGTGTACCTTTTTTAAAATCTGAAAGTATAAACACAAATGGGATCAACTCAATCCAAACATTGACAAAATATATGTATATACATAATGAATAATTGAATAATTCACCTCATATTAGTCAGCCATTGTAACACTGGACTTTTAAGGATTTCTCAGATGATGATAAAATAAAGATTTTCGGTAGAATAGCATATGTTTTTGTGCTTAAATAATGAGTGCCTGTGTGTTTCTGACTTCAGACTGCTCTGAAGTTAGGTCTCAGTCACGTCCCTTTAGCCAACGCTGCCCTGGATGCTCTTGAGGACTGGTCTTCCTACATCGCCCTGGAGACCATGCAGCCCTGCTACGCCAACATCCTTCCTCTTCTGGATGGATACCTGAAAGCCACCTCCACTAACTGTAAGATGGAAGATATACATCTGTGCTACAGAAAACATGTTTTTTTTTTTTTATTAGACAAACGGCGTAATCACATGTTGTATACTTCAGCCAAAGATGAGAGCAACTGGGAGGTGATGTCGTCTTTGTCTTCGAGAAGTGACAGAGGATACGGCAGAGTGATGACGCGGCTCCTGAAGAAATCCAAGGAGCTGACCACGGTGATAAGAGAGAATGTTGACTCACCATCAATGCACAATGTTGTGTCTGATGTGTGCATTTCAGCTCACTGGTAAGCCTTTGTCTAAATGCAGGAGGATGCTCCCCTTGTCTTGGTAAGGCTCCGAGTGGTGAAGCTGCTCGGCCATCTGGGAGGAAAGCTGAACAGAAACCTAGTGACCGGTAAGCTTTGATCATTTAGTTACACCTCCTGTTAGAGGTGTGGGCTGTTTTTGTTTCGAACACGCGCTTCTGTTCTGGACATTAGTGGTATCATCAGAGGAAATGATGAAGAAATTCGTCGCCTGGGATTCTGAGAAAAGACTCAGCTTTGCAGTGCCGTTCACCGACATGAAGCCAGTCATCTTTCTCGATCCTTTTCTGCCTCGCATCAGTGAGCTGGCTCTGTCCACAAGTGACAGACAAACCAAAGTATGTCATCTAGAAACGGGGAAAAGTCTGGTGAAAATTCATAATTGTTACTTAACGCGTGTTCTCCTGTGTGTGATGCAGGTAGCGGCGTGTGAGCTGCTCCACAGCTTGGTGGTCTACATGGTTGGTAAGAGCGCTCAGATGGTCGAAGGGGAGGACAGGTTGCCACCGATGTACAAGCTCCACAAAAGACTGTTTCCTGTGCTGCTGCGTTTGGCCTGCGATGTCGATCAGGTATGCGTCACCGTTTCTCTTGTACTGGTGTTTACTGGGCTTAATGTTTACATCACTCTGAATCCGTTCCAGGTAACCAGGCAGCTCTTTGAACCACTGGTGATGCAGCTGATTCACTGGTTCACAAACAACAAGAAGTTTGAAAGCCAAGATACAGTAGCTGTTCTGGAGGCTATTCTAGTAAGTGTCCATGTTATATTAAAAAGCTCATTTTTTTTCCCCAGTAAAACACATCAGCGAATGTTTCCAATGCCTGCTTTCTTCAGGATGGCGTGGTGGACCCGATGGACAGCACCCTCAGAGACTTCTGTGGCCGCTGCATTGAGGAGTTTGTCAAATGGTCGATCAAACAGACGACCCCCAAGCAGCAGGAGAAAAGCCCCGCTAACATGAAGTCTTTGTTTAAGCGCATCTACAGCTTAGCTCTCCATCCCAACGGGTTCAAAAGACTTGGTGCGGCCTTAGCGTTCAATAGTATCTACAGACAGTTCAGGTAGGAGACACGTCCGTATCACTGATGCTTGTGTGTGGTTTCTTTTGACTTTAACAAGATTGCTATGCAGAATAACAAGACGCTAACACGTTTGTGTCGTCGTCGACCTGATATAAATCGCATTTTTTTTTTTCTCTCCAGGGAGGAAAACTCATTGGTGGAACAGTTTGTGTTTGAGGTTCTTGTTATATTTGTTGAAAGTCTGGCTCTTGCACACTCAGATGAGCGATCCCTGGGTAAGTGTTGCATGCCCTCCTATCATGTGTCAACTAGAAAACATGTCAGATAGCTACAAGTACTGGAGGTCTTTTTTTTTTTTTTTTTTTACATACTCAGGTACGTTGCAGCAGTGTGGCAGTGCCATCGACCATCTGAAAAGGATAATCAAATACAAAGCCCCCAGTCTCAACGAGCACAATGCTAAGAGACGAATCCCACGGTTGGTGCTCTGTCTGAAAGCTACACCAGTTCTCATTTTACTCATCACACACTAAAACTTGCCTTCTTCTTCTTCTTCTTCTTCTTTTCAGGGGCTTTTCACCTGATGATAAACTGTGCCTGTCCCATGTGGTTTTATGGCTTCTGGAACAATGTGGCCGACCGCAGACGGACTGTCGCCACAAGTGCATGGAGCTCCTCTATGAATTTATTCCCCTCCTCCCAGGTATTAATGCACTGATTTCTCCAGGAAAAAAAAAATTGTAACAAACCAGTAATTCTCTCCATGTTCCTCACTGTGTCTGACTAAGGAAAGAAATCTCCACCTCAGTGGATGGATGGCATGATGAAGGATCATGGCTTAGGCTTCCTGATCTCACGGGTTGAGGATGGAGGTCTCCTGTCTCAGCCCACTCTCAGGGACCTGACGGGCCCTTTCAGCGTCAGAGCCACCCTGCAGTGGATGGACCTTGTGCTGGCTGTTCTCGACTGCTACAACACCTTCATCAGCTTACACGTCATAAAGCCTCAGTACATTCTCAGTAAGTCCTGTTAGTCGGATGATATTCTGCTATTTCAGATCGATGATTAGTAACGTCTTTCTTTTATTTCCAAGGCGCCAAAGATAAATCAAGCTTTCTGAAAGCCATGCGTTTCTTTTTGACCGAGCTGGCAACTCAGGACCTGGCAGCCGCAGAGAGCTGCTTCGCTTTTGGCGAGAAGACGTCTCACTTCAGCCCAAGAGAAGTAGACCAGTACAACTTCAGCAAGTGCACCATCATTGTCCGCCTGCTGGAGTTTGCCTCGATGATCCTCGTCAAAGGAGACCAGAAGCTTTGGAAGGTACAACTACACTAACAAAACTCGATTCCTAGTATTCACATTTTTTATTGATGTTTTTCTACTGTTTTTTTTTTTTTTCACAGTTTTTGGAGCAAGACATTTTTTGCGCCGTTTTCTTTGAACTGAACGCGATGGTGGTGTGTGAGCCATCCGCTGTAGGTTTCAACATGGCAGACGTGGAGGTAATGAAGAACCTACCGGAGGTGTGCGTTCCTCTCCTGCAGGCGCTGCTGGCCTCTCCATACCGCAGTCAACTTGAAAGCAGCTTGCGGGCAAAACTCTCACATAAAAAGTATGACACGGTGACACCATTATCTCTCACAAGAGTTGTTTTTTTTTTTCCTCATATTTGTTTCTCTATTGACTGATGTAGTGTGGAGGACTTGTGTGCTGTAGACCTGTATGAGTCCAGCACTACCAGCCGCCATGGTCAGATGGAAATGGTTCTGTCTTCCTGTAAGCAGATTCACAAAGCTGATTTCCTCGGCTCCATTCTGCACAGCCAGGTACACAGATTTCTATACATGTTGTCCTCTTTAACACAATATGTGTAATATTATGTTAAAATGTTTTTGTTAAAAGGATTCAGCTTATGCCAGATCTCTTGGGTCCAAACTTCTAATGGCTGTGTATAAAGGCATAGCCCCAGGAGAAGACAGGAAGGCTCTTCCATCCTTGGACGTAAACTCCAGGAGGCTGGCAGATGGTCTCCTTCAGCTTGCCTTTGCTCTCAGTCAACAGGTTGGTGCAAATCAAACTGAACCAAACCAGTGCAGCGATGGACGTTTGATTCCATGTTGCTGTATTTCTTCTCTCAGAGTGAGCAGCTGGTGGATCTCCTGTTGAACACCATCATGCTTTCTGTTCCGATATGTGGAAGCCAGAGCCACAACTTCCTCACCTTCTCACACGGCGAGTACTTCTACAGCCTCTTCCAGGCGACCATCAACACAGAGCTGCGGAGACATCTGGACACCACGGTGCCACGCCTTATGAAAGCCTCGTCTCAAAACCCCAGCATGGTAAAACCAGATTTATTTCAGATGATAATAAAGTGAAGATTAACCCAGAAATCAGTGCAGTGTGCTTTTTTTTTTTGTCTTCTTCAGGTCAGTGTGTTGCTGAATGGCATGTTGGACCACAGCTTTAGAGAGCGCTCTGTGAGGAAGACTCAGGGGAGACAGCTGGTTGAAGAGGTGCTAAGAAGGTGGAGCAGCCTGCAGTCGTGGTGGGAGGGAGAGTCCTCCACCCCAGAGAGCAAAACCGCCACTCTGGTGCTGCTCTCCAAACTCCTACAGGTACAGTCGCAGAAATGAATCGGTGCAGATTAAAAGCATGTGAACCTTATTCCACTGTTTTCCAGATCGACTCTTCTGTCTGCTCCAATATCAAGCATGAAGCATTCAGACCGGTGTTTTCTACCTTTACTATTCTGCTGGTTGACATGAATCTGCCCCTCAATCTGAAGGTAATGAGGAGGACGTTGTGAGTTTTGACTCCTCTGTTGGTGGTAATTTAGTTTAAAAATCAGTCCTGTTTTCATCAACTCCTCAGAGCCAGGCCTTGTTGGTGTTGCCCTTCTTCACTATCCTCCCAGAGGAGCCACTGGCTGAGCTGCAGACAGCCCTCGACACCCTGGTAGCGTCTCACTTCCCCATGCAGTCCGATGAGTTCGCTAAGGGCTCCCTTCATCGCAACAACTACATGGACTGTATCCGGAAGGTGGGAGCAGGAAATTAAATTTTTTTTTACATTTTACTAGTGTAACTGATGAGTTGCAATGTATGGGGGGAAAAAAAAGGTGATGGCTGTTTTGTACTGTGTTTGTTCTTCCAGCTGCTGGATGCTCTGGAGCTTTCTCAGAGCTCACTCCTGCTCAAGCTGCTTGCACAAATCCTGTGTCGGGACAAAAAACACATCATGGAGGAGCAGTTCCAAACCTCTTTCCAAAGAATCGCCAAACGGTGAGTTAAAAATATGCGAGAGTTATATGATGTTTCTGTTGACACACGACAACTTTTTGTATCTCCACTCTGATCAGGTCAGATGCTGAGAGGCAGCTGCAGCTTCTCTGCACAGTGTACGGGGTGATTGAGCAGGGCGACGTGCCGATGAGCTCCACGCTGCAGGCCACGATGGAGAGAGTGCTGCTGCCTCTGGCTTCTCACTGCAGCGCCAAAGCTCTGAATGACTTCTTTGTGGCCAATGTGTTTGACATCATTTCTTTGCTGCTCAGTCGCTTCACTAAGGTCTGACACTTAATTTTGTCATCAAATTTTATTCATTTATTTACGTATTTATTCATTTATTTCAGTCAAGTGAAGCGGCCTTTGAGGTCCAGTTGATGAAGAAGAACGGCTGCTACAAGCTGATGGAGCTCCTGTATTCACGGCTTCCCAAAGAAGATGTTTACTCAAAGGAGTCCCGCATCAACCAAGCGTACTGTCGTTCTGACAAAACCGAGGGAAACGAGCTGTCCAAGACCCTGATCAAGTAGGACACTTTTTTAATAGATTTTTTTTTTTTTGAAACCATGTATCAATCACAATACTTCTAATACTTTTATTTCCATTAGGTCTTGTTTTGAAGCATTCACGGAGAACATGGCCGGTGAGACTCAGCTACTCGCGCTCAGGAGACACTATCACTGTGCTGCGTACAACTGTGCCATCGCCGTCATCAGCTGCAGCTTCAGTGAACCCAAATTTTACCACGGCTTCCTCTTCACTGAGAAACCAGAGAAGGTACTGCCGATGATGATGTTAACCCTGTACAGTCTAATCATTGCAATACAAAGGAATGATGATTATTGATTGATTTTTTTTTTTTTGTCTTCATCCAGAACCAGTTCATCCTGGAAAACATCATTGATGTTGAAAGGACTTATAACTTTCCAATTGAAGTCGAGGTCTGTTTTTTGTCATTCTAATCTACACTTTCACGTTGAGTTGTGCTTTATTCACTTGTTGTTTAACTTTTGTAAGGTTCCACTTGAGAGGAAGAAGAAATACGTCATGATTCGAAAAGAAGTGAGCGAGGAGAATGGAGGTACTTCCTCACCTTGAACCATTTTACACACACTTATAGTCTGTAGAAAGGTGTTTTATGTTGTTTTTTTTTCTGCCTCCAGAAGCACCAGTGTACCTCTCTTCTCAATCTTACATGGCTGACAGCAGTCTGAGTGAAGAGATGAGTCAGTTTGACTTCTCCACAGGAGTCCAAAGCTTTTCTTTGAGCTCCCAAAACCCGGAAGGACAAAGACGCACTGTTGTAAAAAGGGTTAGTTCTTTTTTCTTTCTAAACAGGGCTTTAAAGAATCTAACGTGCCAACTTTTCTGCTCTATATTTATGACACAGTCATACATTTGCACTTTTAAATCTTCTAAAACTTGTCGCCGTTTCTTTGTGTAGGAGACAGAGGAGGCCAATTTTTCCCAGGATGCAGCAGTGGATCTAGAAATGGATGAGCTGAACCAGCATGAATGCATGGCAGCCATGACTGCTCTGATTGGTCACATGCAGAGGAACAACATAACTCCCAAAATTGAGCAGGTTATTAGTGTCATATCTCTCATCTAAACATGTTAAAGTAATACGACAAATCACATTTATTGATCTCTCTTTTTTTTGAAACAGGGAAGTGTGCCAAGCGAGCTTCCTCCGTGGATGAAATTTCTTCATGGAAAACTGTCAAATCCAGCAACACCTCTGAACATAAGGCTCTTCATCTCAAAGCTGATCATCAACACGGAGGAGGTGAGGGTCTCCTCTCTGTGCATACTTGTTCAATCACAGTATTAATAAACGGTTTGCGTGAATTTAATCTCTGCTGTTGTGCAGATTTTTCGTCCATATGCTAAACACTGGCTCGGGCCGCTCCTGCAGCTTGTCGTCTCTGGGAACAATGGAGGGGCGGGGATCCACTTCATGGTGGTGGATATTGTAGTCATAGTCCTGTCGTGGACAAGTATCGCCAGCCCCAAGGTTGTCATCGGCTCATTCTTAACACGGCACCACATTAGGTGGCATTATCTTTAGTAAAATAATGATTTATTTGTGTCATTTTGACCTCAGGGTAACCCCAGAGATGAAATCCTTGCCAACCGGCTGTTGGAATTCCTGATGAAGCACAGCTTTCACTCCAAACGAGCCGTTTTCCGCCACAACCTGGAGATCATTCGTACTCTAGTAGAGTGCTGGAAAGACAGTCTGCACGTGCCTTATAGGTAACACTTGCATTAATGCTGCAATATTTTACGAAGCGATGCATTTTAACATCATCACATTTGTCCCTTTGTAGTGTGATATACGAGCGATTTTGTGGCACAGACCCGAACAGTAAAGATAACTCTGTGGGACTTCAGCTGCTGGGAATCATCCTTGCCAACAACCTCCCGGCTTACGATGCTTCCTGTGGAATTGAATATGACAGGTATGTTGTATAGTAGAATAGTCAGACATTTACATGAATTATTTTGTTTTTAACTAGTGTGTGTGTGTGTTTTTTTTTTTTATTCCAGGTACATCCAGTCTCTCACCAACAACTTGTCCTTCACAAGGTATAAGGATGTGTACTCGGCTGCTGCTGAAATCATTGGTCTCGTCCTGAAGAGTATGACTGAAATGGGCAATGTATGAACTTTCTCTGGATTGGTCGCATAGCTTCATGATATATTCATATCACACTTGTATTTTTTGACTTGTCATTTTATTCATCAGCAACATCAAGAACTTCTCAGCCTTGCTGCAACTAAGATCACCGGCTTGAAGAGAAAAGATCTGGATGACAAGTTCATTATTTGTTTGAACAAAGTGTCAAAGCACTTTCCTCCATTCATGGATCGGTGGGATTATATTTGTCTAATCTGCCAATCTTAAATTGATTTGCCGACCAGGTTTCATTTCTTTCTCCCAGGTTTGTCAATCATGTGTTCTGCCTTCTGCCGAAGCTGCACGGCATATTAAAGACTCATTGTTTGGAGTGTGTGCTGAGCCGAGCTGATGTCATTCCGGACATCTTTCTGCAGCTCAAGACCACAGGATTCATGCAGATGATGGGTCATAGGTGAGTCTTAAGACTGGACTTATTCAGTTGTGCATCATGGCTCCTTATATCCATGTTTTTTTTTTTTTTTCAGTGATGAAGCGAGGCAGAGAGTGTGTCTGGATATCATCCATAAGATTATTGCCCGCCTGACTCCAGCTGAGGTTCAGGAACTCCTGGGTCCTGTGACAGCCTTCGTCTCTTACCCTTCACCAGTTTGCAGAGAGCGGATGTACGACATCCTCATGTGGATCCAGGACAACTATGGGTCAGCCATTTTGGCCTTCTCTCTCAAACAGATCAGACGTTTTGTGCAATCTGACCCCATATAATCCCTTAGTGTATTGCTCAGATTATAGTCACTGGGCTGCACTATTCATGTGATTGGTTTATTTTGTCCAGGGATGAAGAAAGCATGAAGGATAAGACCTCATTAGACGTTTTGAATGCAGCTAAAGAAACACTTCTTCAGGGACTGTCAGAGGAAAACCAAGGCCTTCAGTAAGCAAGAACTTTCTTTTTGATTGTTTTCATATTGGATTGATTTTTTTTTCATACTTATATTTTCAAGTAAAAAACACCCCCCTTCTCTCTTATTTCCAGGCTTTATGTTCGTAACTTCTGGAGTCAGGAGAAGCGCCTCCCCACTGCCACCCTCGACCGGATGCTGATGGTGCTCTCCTCTCTGTACTCCTGTCAAATTGAACGATGTTTTTTAAGCTTGGCTACCAACCTGCTACTGGAACGGACAAGCCAGAGTCCTGACTTCACACGAAACATGTTTGAGTACCCTCTGTCAGAGTGCACCTTCCAGGTTAGAAGTTATTTTTCTTGGTGTGTGTGGAGGAGAAACTAATGCTTACTTTTCTACTCTACAGGACTACGTGATTGATTCCAACTGGCGCTTGAGGAGCACAGTGATGACTCCAATGTTTGTTGAAACTCAAAGCTCTCAAGGACCAGAAAGTGTGGCAGCGTCCCAATCTGCAGCTATGAAGGGGAAGCTCAGAGCCACTCAGACATCACTCGAGTTCTCCCAAACTCAAGCAGCAGGTATTTATATGAGTCTGTGTCGCCATCGTAGGCTGGTGTAACGACAGGTAAACACAGGTTTTCCTTCCCCAGGTCGTCGTTCAGCTTATAACTGGCTGACAGGCAGCAGTGTGGACACGCTCGGAGAGTACACCCTTGGATCTGAGTCTCTGTCGTCCCTGATAGTGTTTGATAAGAAAGCAGAGAGGCAAACGGCAAGGAGGCCAGTGGGAGAAGGCTTTGGTCTGAGGCGCCTGACTGCATCGACGGACGATGTGGACAGTCGCACCAAAGGTAAACCTCCGTGAAAACGCCAGCCAGCACACATTTTGTTTCACGGTCACCGAAATGCTATGAATGGGGAATCTTTTACAGCGGAGAACGAGCAACGTAACAACATCCTACGACTGAGGCGCAGGTTTCTGAAGGACCAGGAGAAAGTCAGCCTGAACTATGCACAGAAAGAGATCCGACTTCAAAAGCAGAAAAGGGTATCCAGCAGCTAATACGCTGACATTTTGTCAACACAGAAAAATCTCAAGGTTTCTGTTTGTTGTCCCACAGGAAGAAAAGGCTGATCAAAGGCTGCGAAAGGAAGCTCAGGTCACCCTGTATCGTAACTACAGAATGGGAGACTTCCCAGACATCCAGATCCCGTACAGCAGCCTCATCGCCCCCCTTCAAGCACTGGCACAGGTAAGACGGCCCAGCAGTGCGTTTGCACACCTTAAACATCAAAAGAAGAGAACGCATCATAGTTATTATATATTTCTTTTGTTGTTTGTCCTTTACAGAGAGACCCAATTTTAGCAAAACAGCTCTTCAGCTCCCTGTTTGCTGCGATTCTCCAAGAAATGGAAAGACAACAGCGGCCAGAGGAGAGCTTCAGGATTAAAGAGGAGCTGCGGTGCAACATGAATACATTCCTGGACAAGAGCACGCTGTGCTTCCCTCCATTTATAGCATGCGTGCAGGTAATAACTCATTTTAACATTAAGTCAAACCGGTCAGACCTGTAAGGCTAAATACGAAGTTAACACTCTTTTTTTCTTTTTTTTTTTGTTAGGATATGTGCTACCAGCATAAAGACCTGCAGCAGATCAATCCAGCAGCTATCAGCTCCACCTCCCTCGTGAGTCTCCAGCAGCCATCAGGCATCCTGCTGCTGGAAGAGGGCCTGCTGCAAGGCGGCGGCTCTGATGAACGTCCCGCCAAGCGGCCACGAGGACGCAAAGAGATCCCCCCAGACACAAATAAATGGATCCACCTTGCCTGGTATCACCATGTTTGTGTTGTTGCGATTGTTGCTGCTTTCAGGTAAGTGTGGTTTAACATGTGCTGTGTTGTTCTACAGGCTTTATAGGTCTTTGGAGGATTACGATGTCGTCCGCGGCATCTTTGGTGGTAAAGTTGGGACCAAATCCATCACCTGTGCTGCACTTCAAGCTGAAGCCAACACTGACTTTGCAGAAGCTGGGAAGCTTTACAATGAGGTATGAAGCTGGTGGATATAACATAAATGTATTTATTGCAGAAGAAGAATGCATATGGATTAGTGCAGTATAAAAATGTCTCCCGTGCTGCCAGGCTCTAAACACAGAGGACTGGACTGATGGCGAACCCAATGACTCTGAGAAAGACTTCTGGGAAATGGCTGCTATGGAGGCCTACAGTCATCTGACTGAGTGGAAGTCTCTTCGGTACTGTTCCACTGTGTACATAGATGAGAACTCTCCACCCGACCTGGAGAAGATGTGGTCAGAGCCTACTTACCAGGTAACATCCTGCTGGTCTTAATAGCAGATTTAGTATTTTAGATGTTAGATGCCCTTCACAACATCGGGTGTTTTAAATGCCAGTGTTTAACATGAGCCTCTTTCCTGTGTGTTAGGAGATGTACCTGCCGCACATGATCCGCAGCATGCTGAAGCAGCTACAGCTGGGCGAGAGGGACCAAACGCTGCTCAGCTTCATCGACAAAGCCATGAGGGTGGAGGAGCGCAAAAAGCTGCTGGAGAGCCGCTACAGCCAGGAGCTCAGCCTGCTCTACATCCTGCAGGAGGACTACGACCGAGCCAAATACTACACCAACTACGCCATGCAGCTCTTCATGGAGGTCGTCTGTTTGTTTCAGATCCGCAAAGATCTTCATGCGGATATCATATGACAAGGCAATGTTTTGTTGACTCCATACAGAGTTACTCCAGCGTGGATACACTGTTGACTCAGAGTCGACTCACCATTCTGCAGTCAGTGCAAGCCTTGACTGAGATCCAGGACTTCCTGCTGTTCATGAAAGGAGATGGTATGTGTCATTAAAAACTCAACCAAAAAGTGTGTAACATGTATCGAATGAAACTGTATCTCTGTCCTTAGTGTCCGTGAGCTCGCTCAAACGCCTCGTCAGGTTATGGGTCGAGCGTTATCCTGATAGTAAAGTGGACCCGGTAAAGGTGTGGGATGACATCATCACATCTCGGTGAGAATTGCTGCTTAAACATTTCATAGCAAAACCTGGAACATCCTAAAAAAAAAATAACTCTGTGTTGTGTTAGCTGTTTCTTCCTGGATAAGATCAGGGAAAAGCTGGGCGGCTACGCTCCCAGTGACAGTATGGAGGTGGACGGTTCAGAAGACCCAGCAGGTGATATTGATGCATTAGTGAATGACTGCAAGTTCAACATGAAGCTGCACATGGCTGATAGCGCATGTAAGCAGGTAAGGAAACAGAGTGAGAATCTTTTTTTTTTTTTTTTTCCTTTTTCTGTGTCATCACACGGTAACATCAAACTCATCCATACATTTCAGAATAACTTTCCAGTTGCCACAAAACTGTTGAAGGAGCTTCAAAGAGACGCCAAAACGAACAGAGGCTGGTTGTTGAGGTGGGTTCACAGCTTTAGCAGCTACAACCACAAACGGAGCCAGACGCAGGGTCCCGTGGAGCAAATCAGTGCCATGCTGAAGACAGTCCCACTCCTGGGTACGGCAGGAAGATACATGAAAATACAACTGCAGCTTCTTTCTTGTTAAAAGCTCTTTTCTCTCTGTCTCTCTCTCTCTCTCTCTCTCTCTGCAGAGGACCTTCAGGCTGACTGTCGGAGCGCCACAGCTCAAGTGTTCAGACGTCAGAAGATACTGGAAGGTACGTCTTTCCGCATCTTAGCCACAGCTGTGAGCAGAAGCCCCTCAGTCCTGGGAACTATAGAAGCAGAGAAAGCAGAGAGAGTTGTTAAGCTTTCTGGAGCTGCTTGGCCCTGTGAAGATCCAAAGGTATCTACATCTACAAAAAAAAAAAGTCTTATTTAAGTGAAAAAAAGAAGTCATTGTATAAACAGATGTGTTGATTCCAGAAAGTAGAGCTGGGGTTGCAGTTCAACACGCTGAAGTTGCTGTGTGAAGCTTCCAGAAAGGCAGATGAGGAGCTGCAGTCTTACACTCAGGACTGTGTGGAGAGCAGCAGCATCACAGAGACGTACATGGCTCTGGCTAACTTCTGTGACAAACGGCTACGAGATGAGGAGCAGAGTGATGCTGGTGAGCTCCCTCAGCTTCTCACGTACATATGCTGACACTTTGTCCATTTGTTTTTTAGTGGTCAGTAAGAATTTAGACTGTGGGTCTGCTGTTGCCCGTTTTGCTTACAGAGAGTCAGTTTCCAGACCTTCTTGTGTTGCCTGTCCACGTGGTGGAGAACATGCTCAAAGCACTGAAGATGAACTCGGAGGACGCTCGCCTCAGGTTCCCGCGTCTGCTGCAGATCATTGAGTTGTACCCGTCTGAGACGCTGGACCTCATGACAAAAGAGGTCCGTATTCCCAGCTCGCCTCTTGGTGGATGTCTCTGCTGTTACTTTCATTCACATTTTCTATAACCTTTAGATGATGTCTATTCCTTGCTGGATGCTGATTGGCTGGATCAGTCAAATGGTCGCCCTATTGGACAAGCCAGAAGCTGTGGCAGTGCAGCACTGCATCGGACAGATTGCAGAGTGTTACCCTCAGGCTCTGGTTTACGCGCTCATGATCAGCAGCGAGAATTACAAGTTTGAGGACTCGGTTACAGGACACCAGCAGCAGGAATTTGTAAACGGGTAAAGTGGACACAATTGTAATAAGACTGTGTTTTATGAGCCTCTGTTGAGTTATTTCTGTGTGTGTGTTTTTTTTACAGGCTGAAGAGCATGCTGGATAAGGGAGGAGCGGTGAAGAACTTTGTGGAGGCCCTGCAGCAACTCACAAATCCTGACATGATATTCAAGGTAAAGTTCAACAATGAATTCATCAACTTGATTTTGGCTCACGATAATGATCTGGTCTCATTTGGTCCTTCTAGGATTGGTGGGATGGAGTTAAAAATGAACTGGACAAACCCAGGTTCGACAAGAGGCAGATGAGCAGCATGTATGGCGAGATGCACTCTTTGCTCGTGGATCGTAACGCCGATGGTCACGGAACGTTCCGGAAGAAATTCATCCAAGTTTGTTATTCATTTTTCTACCCACGAAAACAAAAAGACAAAAACAAAACGTCATGTTGTGAAACTGTTCATGAAAGATGCTCTACGTCCATTGTAGAAATTTTCCAAAGACGTGGAGAAACTGCTGGGACCTAACGGGAGCAAGCTGTTTGAGAAGAGGAAGGACAAAGACTTTATGCGAAAGGTTGATAGTCTGGCAGCATCCATGCGTGGCTTTCAGAAGGAACCAGGGAACCTGAAGGAGTACTCGCCCTGGCTGAGTGGGTTTAAAGCAGATTCATTCAGTAATGAGCTGGAGATCCCAGGTTAGTACAAACATCAATATATTCAAATAATGCCATCGTGTTCACTCATGAGTCTCCTCTTGTTATATAGGACAGTACGATGGCAGATCTAAACCATTACCGGAGTATCATGCAAAGATAACAGGCTTCGATGAAAGGGTATGCTTTCAGTGAATATATCCTGTGTGAAAGTCTTTAGTGTCTGGGTTTTTTAAACGCGTTCATGCCCTTCAGGTAAAGGTGATGTCTTCCATTCGCCGCCCCAAGCGTCTGATCATCCGTGGCGATGACGAGCGGGACCACCCGTTCCTGGTAAAGGGTGGGGAAGACCTCCGGCAGGACCAACGCATCGAGCAGCTTTTTGCCATCATGAACATCCTGCTCGGCCACGACACGTCCTGCACACACAGAGGCTTGCAGCTCCGCACATACCAAGTCATTCCCATAAACACCAGGTACTGGGATCCTCTGTCGGTCCTTCAAGTTCAGATTAAAGTCAGAATTTTGGTTTGCTCTTGACGTTATATATAATTCATTTTATAAATTGGAAATATGAATGAATCAAATTTACCCAGAAATGTCTTCAATTATGTTTACAGAATTGGTCTAATTGAATGGATGGAAAACACTTGTACTCTGAAAGACTTCCTGTATAACACAATGAGTGACAAGGAGAAGCAAAGGGCACTGAGGTACGCATAATATGGCAATATTATTTCCTCTCCTATAATATGTGACTGGCATGCAATCCTCAACCTCACCACTAGATGCCACTACATGTGTACAGACCGAACAGTTGTACCTTTTCTCTTTAAGTTCTGTTGAGCTCTACAACAAATGGCTCTCAACATTCGCTTCGAAAACAGATGGTCATGGTATCGCACTGTACG
Organism: Ambassis agassizii; assembly: GCA_036025115.1. Taxonomy (NCBI): domain Eukaryota; kingdom Metazoa; phylum Chordata; class Actinopteri; family Ambassidae; genus Ambassis; species Ambassis agassizii. The sequence continues at coordinate 20,020 of JAVQJX010050774.1, forward strand.
GGATTGCTTACAGGTAAGTTTTTGTTTGTGTCGCGCTGCCGACGCTCTTGAGACTTTTTTTCGTGGTCTTACACTTCATTCTGTTCCAGGAAAGCAAAACGAGCCGACGCAGTCAACAACTTTATGAAACTACTGCAACATGTGCCCAGCGATCTCCTGAAGTAAGTTAGTCTGGCACAGCACACCTGCCTGTGATGAGTGACATCTGTGTTCAAATATTTATTTTCCCTGTAGGCGAGCTTTTCTGAAAATGTGCAATGGCCCCGAGGCCTTTCTGTCCCTGCGATCCCACTTCATCAGCTCTCACGCTCTGCTGTGTGTGAGCCACTGGATACTCAGCATCGGAGACAGACACCTCTCTAACTTCATGATCAACATGGAGACAGGGGGTATGATTGGCATCGACTTTGGGCATGCGTTTGGCTCAGCTACACAGGTCAGTGAAGGGAAAGGAGCAGCTTTTTTGTCTCCGCTTTCACAGTGTGTGTGTGTTAACTGCTCCTTTTTATTTCCTTGCAGTTCCTCCCTGTTCCTGAGCTCATGCCTTTCAGGCTGACCCAGCAGTTTGTGAATCTGATGCAGCCTTTGAAGGAGTCTGGTCTGATCCAGAGCATCATGGTTCACTCTCTGAGAGCCTACAGGGCAGAGCCAGACCTGCTGCTCAACACCATGGATGTGTTCGTGAAGGAACCCTCACTGGACTGGAAGGTACTGTTTACATCACTCATGCTGTAATATGTGTTGTAAAAGAACAGTCAAATAATCTGTTTGTTCATTTTTATTATCACACAGAACTTTGAGTTGAAGCAGCTGAAGAAAGGAGGCACCTGGACGCAGAGCATCAACACCAAAGAGATCAACTGGTATCCTTTACAGAAGGTCAACTTTGCCCGAAGAAAACTTGAAGGCGCAAATCCAGCTGTTATAACCAGGTACACGAGTGATTTTCTATCAATAAACGCTGAACCCGATCTTCATTAAAATGGTGGTTTATTTTGTCAGTGAGGAGCTGAAGCTGGGTTTTGAGAAGGACCAGGCCTTCTCAGGGATGCAGTCTGTGGCTCTGGGGACCGAGGAGAACAGGATTCGTGCCAAGCTTCCAGCTGAAGGCTTGTCTGTGGAGAAGCAGGTGGACTGTCTGCTTGACCAAGCCATGGATCCAAATGTGCTGGGCAGAGTTTGGGTGGGCTGGGAACCATGGATCTGATAACTGACAATAATTGGAATATATTGTCAGCTTTGTATTAGCTGCTGTATCGTTGTTCATAATGTACGGTCCCTTTAAGATGAAGGAAGTTTGTGGATGATAATACCTTAAGATTGAATTCTGGCTGACTGCAGACCTACTAAAATATCATTGGTTGTGTTCTTACTCTTTCTGTGACAAGTTTAAATGTAACAGGATTAAAAATAGATTTAATTAGATTTAATCTTGTGTTTCTTTGCCAACGCCAACACAATAACACTACCACAGCAGGAGCTCTGTGAGGAAGTATTCATCCTGAACATTCTGCATTCTGCAGCTACCAGAAAAACTAGTTTAAAAAAGGGCTGGGCCTGTTGTCATAGTTCATCTATCACTGATGTGTGTGTGTTCAACAAAGAGATATTTCAGGTGTCTGGTAGTAGCTAATTGAAAAACTATGTAAATATAATAATAGTATGTGAAAGTCAGTGTTCAGGAAACAGCTGCTGTAAGTCCTTACAAAAGCAGAACTGCTGGAGTGTGAACTGGTTTCTGACATGCTTCACATCTGAGCTGCAATCAGGCAATTTTCTGATGAAGAGATGGTGCAACTGATATGAGGCTACACTGTAATAAATGGGCGGATCTGTGAGACTCAGTGGTTGTCAGGGTTGTCCACTGACCGGAAGGTTGGAGGTTTGAATCTTGCTCCCTTGTTGTTGTAGTTGTATCCTTAACTTACCACTGCATTTCAATGTAAAGCGCTTTGAGTGCCCAGCAGATACATTATTACTATTATTGTTTTATTGATCCGTAGTATTTTGTTAAGACATCAAAATACTTGCTGAATACCTGTCAATCAATTAACTACCAGGACTTACATTTCATCACCCAGTTTTCTGACATATTGTGTAATCAAAGAAAAACTACAAACACCAGTTAATCCATTTTTAATAGATTATACAATCAAAAAAAGTGAAACAAAAGTTAAACTGAAAAATGTTCATAATTCAAGATTTCAATAATGCTCTCAAACCGTGTGTCACAGTCTCCTTATTTTTTTTTTTTTTTTTGCTCAAACATTTCAATAATCCATGTTAATTAACCCCTGACAAGAGCTG